>JAGDQP010036145.1:0-19203 GCA_022664845.1 Lepisma saccharinum | reverse complement strand
TTCTGTTTTATGAATGTTCCTGAAATATACACATTTTGTTTTTGCGATATTCAACGTTAATTTATTAATTTTGAACCATCGCTCTAATTTTCCTAAGTCGTTATTAATTGCCTTTTGCACTAAATCAAGTGTGGATCCCTTCTTGAATATAATTGTGTCATCTGCAAATAACAGACACTTTGATTCACTTAAAATTTCCGGCAAATCGTTAATATATAACAAAACTAGTAGCGCTCCTAAGACAGATCTAAGCCAGTATCGGTATTCCACAATTTACTGCTTTTAAGTTTGATGTCATCTTATTAACATAAGTGTATTGCTTTTGATTTTGCAAATATCTTTTGAAGAGATCGTAAGCAATACTACGTATTCCACAACTATATAGCTTCTGATGCAATATCTTATGATTTACCGTATCGAATGCTTTCTTTAGATCTATGAATACCCCTATTACGTACTTGCTCTCATCAAGGGCTTCAGAGATATAATCTGAAAGATTACTGACAGCAAGTTGGGTACATTTGTTTTTCTGAAATCCATATTGTTCTTGTTTTATAATCTTGTGATTATCAATGAAACTCGTCATTCTTGAACATATAGCTATTTCAAACACTTTGCTTAATATAGGGAGAATAGATATAGGCCGATAATTAGATTTATCTATGTTATTTCCACCCTTGAAAACTGGTATTATTTTGGCAATTTTTAGTGAATCACAGAAGCGCCCGGTCAGAAACATTAAATTAACTATATGGTTTAGAACAGGAGCTAATTCTGTCACAGTTTCTTTAATAATTTTCGTATTGATATTGTCGTACGAAATACTTGTTTTGTTTGGCAATGCTTTTATAATGTTACAAATTTCAATTTCGCTTGCTGGATTAAGAAACAATGTTGCTTGTTTCATTTTCAATCTATTCCCTATATCATCATTCATTATATTTATTTTAGCTGCTAAGTCTTCCCCAATACCCGTGAAGTATGTCTTGAATTCATTCGCGAGATTTTGTGGATCCGTAATGAGTTGGCCACATTCCTTTTCAATGTTAATATCACTATTTTCTACCGTTTTCTTAAGATTTATTGCCTGTTTCATGATGTTCCATTTTTCCTTAGTGTTAGTTCCCATTTGCAACATGGCATTCATGTAGTAGTCATTTTTAGCTTTTTCTATAACTGTCTTTAATGTCTTCTGGTATTGTTGATATTTGTCACGAAGGTGTAAATTAAATGGATTTTTTGTGCTCCTTTTCCAAAGTTTATCATTTTTTTTATAGAATTAAGTACAGCAACAGTCATCCATGGCTGAATTTTAACTACATATTTGCTGTTTACTTTTCTAATTATCGTACATTCCTGTATATAATTTTCTATTATGGTTTGAAGTATTTTTAAGCCACCTGTCGGACAAATTGAGTTATATACTCCTTTTAATTTCCAATTGGTTTATTTTATTTTTTGTTTTATCTTTGAATAATCGCGAACAGCTATTTCTTAGGCAAACCTGGTTTGTTTTTTATTCCTATTGATGTGAACATGTAAATTGGAAAGTGATTGCTAATGCGAGTAGTTATTACTCCTGACTGTATATCTATGTTCGTTATATTTGTTCCAATATGATCTATAATACTGTGAGTGTTACCTTTTATGCGCGTCGGGACAGTTATACACATTTTAATGCAGTTTGTATTTAACATTATAATGTAATCAGCACTTTCATGCTCATTATTTAGGTGAATGTTAATGTATCCAGTAAATATGCAATATTTACCTTCAGTGTTGATTTTAGTTATTATTGAATTTAGGCAATTTCGGAAATCTTCATACTTCTTGTCGGGAGATCTATAAATAACACCTATAACAGTTTTCTTGTAAAAATAAAAATCAGTGAGTTCAACCCATAACATTCCACATTATTCATATTGTTCAAATCATCAAGTACAAAGCGATGTGGGTGTGATAGAAAGTAATAGAAAGATTAAATGAATAATGTCTGTCTTGCTGTTTAATTGAATATAACTTAAATGAAATCTCGACTACATATAACGTTTTAAAAATTAATTCTTACTTAGTAAGACTGAAGTATAGCTTCAAGTATTAAAGCACTCAAGCACTCAAGTACTCAAGTAAAGCAATTTTCGTACTCATTCTCCTAAAAGTGAACAAGTTATTTGCAAGTCGGGCAATGCACAGGCATGTCGGGCATTGCACAGGCATGTTTTAGCGAGTATAGTGTAGCACATATCACTTCAAACAGAGAAACTATTAATTTAATTGTAGCCTTTCTCTAGTCTCTGTTTCGATTTTCTGGTAACACCTGACTTACCTTTTTTCGTTTAAATCGCTTGCTTAGTCACTTATAGACAGTGATCTCAGTTTATGAACAGAGCGCAAATTGAAAAGAATAAATATTAAGGTGATAAGTAAATTCTATTACTTCACTTCATGTTTATCAGTCGTGCATTGCAAGTTAGTTTATTTGTTCTTATTAATCGATGAGAGACAATATGTATATAGAAGGACTCAGTGATGGGTATTATTTAAACTGTGTTTTTAGCTGGCCGAAGTAAATTTATCTTCTTGTAAACTCTATAGTATATTGAAGAAGGTCAAATAATGCATATTATTCCCATAACTTTGGATGAGACTGAATGATAAGGCTGTTAGTTGAAAAAGAGTGAATAATGCATATGCTCCCAATAAACCTGGATGAGACTGAACCATAAATCTGGTAATATGATGGTTATTGCCTTGGTAGTGTAGGTGTAATTATTATAGAAAGCAATTGGATCATGCTTGATAAAAAGTGTTGATGGGCAACTTCTGCAGACCAAAACCCTGTACAGATTCATGTATACGAGTATTACTACTGATTACATTCATTGCCTTCTAAGATCAAGGGAAAATGGATAACTACAGTACTCGCTAATGCAGTGTAAATAATTCTAGCAATTGGTTGAATTTGGTAAAGACCAGTGCTCGAAGTGGTTTGGAAGAGGTAAGGGCACGCTTGGAGAAGAGAATTAGAAAAGTAAGGTTACGCTTGCTCCTAGTGGCGACGATATCCTAGCCCGTTGTGCCACCCCACTTCGAACACTGGTAAAGACCCATTCCCTAAACTCATATCGATGTCGAGAAAAATTGCCTCACGCGATATGAGTAAATTTGCACAGTCACGGAAGTAAATACTGCGGGAGTTGAATAAGAACTAGCATTTAGTTTTTTATTTACATTATATTTATGAGCCAGGCAGGCAATTATTATTAAGCCGTGACTAATCGTATATGCCAGGCTTATCCTAAACGGTGGCTTTCTAGTCCATAAATAGAAGTTAATTAGAAACTAAATGCTAGACCATAGACTAAATAATTGCTAGACATCCGCAGAACTTACTTCCGTGACTGTACCAAGCAAATTAGACAATTAATCCAGTCATATTAGGGCTTTACCTGAAAAAAAAAACTAAAAGGGGATACTTCGCATATTTGTAGTATTAATACCCAGTAACAACATATCAAAAATCAACACTCGTGCATGGTGTACTACGGCCGCCATCTTGGAAAATGAACTCAGATTTTCACTTTTTATCTCATCTCGGTAACCGTTGGAAATATGAAAAACATGAAAGAGACAAAAGTTTAAGATCATAAAAAATACATTTTTTTGGTTGTTTTAACTTTGTTCTATCTCTAGCGGTTTTCGAGGAAAACGTAAATTAAAAAGTCAAAAATTGAAGATTATTCTACATATTAAAAGTAATTTACATGATAAACTTCCAGCAACTTAAAAAAGTATGACTTTTGAATTGACGTTTTTCTCGAAAACCGTAAGAGATAGGTCAAACGATATAATTACCAAAAAGATACATTTTTTATGATCTTCAATTTTTGTCTATGTTTTTCAACGGTTACGAGATATGATAAAAAGTGAAAATCGGCGGCCAGTTTCGATGATAGCGGCCGTAGCACAGCATGAACGAGTGTTGATTTCTAATATGTTGTTACTGGGTACTAGTGTTACACATATGCAAAGTATCTGCTTTCTGTGAATTATTTCCAGGTAGAGATTGTTTTTGACCAAATATGACTGGATTAATAAGGAAGTTGCACAAATGTTAAGGCAAGCAATGAGTTCATACTGGGATGAAAACAGAAAGATGTTAATGAATAATTGTGTAAGGAGAGGGATTAAGAGACCATTAATTATTTTGCCCATAAACATATTGGCATAGAATGTTGTGATTCTTGTGCTCACGGTCATCTTATTCATTTGGGGATATTGCGCTTTGTAACATAAATTACTTTCTCAGATGTGAACTAGGTTTGACAGATTTAATTGAAAGGACGTTGTAATTGTATGAAGCTTAATCTGACTGAGAGAATATTTCTAAAGTCCTAAACGAAAATTAAAAGGAATGCAAAAATACCGTACACTCTGTTTCAATGAACACACTTATTACCAATCACGCACGAAATATCTTATAAATATCATACCAGATAGCGACCCAGTATACTGTTCCTGTTAACAGTACTTGGGCAATAATAAACAAGACAACGACTAGCCACACGATTATACACGGTGATCCTATTTTAAAGAATTTGCAGTACAAAGCGATTTTTGATTTTCCTCGTCCACCACCCAATTTAATATCCTCCAATATATCAGGAAGATCTCCTGAATCTTCTCCCTCAAGCAGATGGAGCTGAAAAATAATAGTTATGAATCATTATACGGTAGTATCGAAAAAAAATACGTAGAAACAATAATAATAATAAGTAGTACAAAAAGAGGGGTTCTTCACCTCCTACAATTTCTATGGGCTAAGCACACAGCATAACTGGAAAATGCTTACTTTCTAACTGTTGGAACTTAGGCTATTTTTTTTCAATTTCATATCAACTCCCATACTACAAGTAAAGGCCTTATATTCACAAGATCTATTATTTACATAATACATAGATAAACAGTCGACTAAGCCCACACACTTGGCCTACACGCTCCACCCCACCCAAGTACCCTATCAAACACTACCCACGCACTTATTTTTCTATATTTTTAACGATTAAATGACCTAGACGTAAAAAAGTCTAACTTCTAAACCAACGGATCTAAGACAATGAAATTTGGTGTATAGATTTAAAACATATATACGTTCCGTACTCTTCGAGTATGTCCAAAATTATAGTTATTTGTAGATATTTTTGTATACGTTTTCGAAATATGGGGTCCTAAAGTTCCAAAATTTGTACAAAAACTCAGTTTTGTTCTGTTTGAAATTTCAAATTTATATTTTTTTGGTTATTCTAGAACCAATAAGGGATGGCAATTTCAACACAGGGCTATGTAACACACTACTCACACTTCTACACGTGTTACGTAAGTAACCAAAAGTTTTTCCTCAAGTATTTCTAAGCTTTGTATTTATAATTTGATATTTATAGGTAATTAGGCACGTTAAAAATTTATATTTATACAAATTCCATCCAAAATTGCATTAAGACACTGTTATATCGTAAACTATTTCAAACCCTCTATAAATATATTTACATTGTATCCTCAGCACCTCGACACCTGATCTACAAATAGTCAACCAAATAACTGACTTTTTTTAAAAAAAATTGAATTTTATATTATATGAGATACTATGTAAACAACAACGAAAAATAACTCGTTGAAATATTTAATTTAAATTAGTTATCATCTACATGTGATTGAGAACTTCGTCGCAAAAGGGAGGCACTGCGCCAATGTACACAATCATTGCTGGTGCGGGCTCGCAAGTGTATTGAGGTTAATGGTGACATTTTCGAACACCTGATCTGACACTTGTGCATTGTAGAGGTGACCTTAGTGTCCTGTAATATGTTATCTCAATTTCTCAGTGATTTTGTGGGTCAACCTTGTCACCGTGGCATAATGTTTCTGTAAGTATATCTCTGCAATAATGCCTGAAAACATATATGTTTATATGAACTTTTTTTGATGTACTGGCCGTATAATCACCTCCTCAATTATTTACCTTTAATCCTGAAACATCCTGTATATATACAAATTTATAGTGTCCATAAAGTCCTTTGCCACCTCTTGTATCGTCCGAACGGCTACAAATATGAGAAAATGCAAAAACACCCAGATTATTTCGAGGGACTATCATTTTTAGCTATAAAACTTTGCCCCTAAGTGGGGTCGGTTAGGCGGGGGTAAACTTCAAAATTTCGAATTGGAAAGGGTGTTGAGTGATACCTCCTTTGAAAGATCTTGATAAAAGAAATATTTTGGTGAAACCTCCTAGTCGCTATGTTGTCCCTATTCAAAATGGCGGGGGTTCAAAAGTCATATACATAAAGACCTTTGTCACCTGTTGTATCGTCCGAACGGCTACAAATATGAGAAAATGCAAAAACACGTCCAGCATTATTTCGAGGCGTTATCATTTTGAGCTTAAAACTGGGCCCCCAAGGCGGCAACTTCAAAATTTCAAATTGGAAAGGGTGTAACTTAAAGTTTTTCCTCAAGTATTTCTAAGCTTTGTATTTATCATTCATATTTATAGGTATTTAGGTACGTTAAAAATTGGTATTTATACAAATTCTGTCCAATATTGCATTAAGACACTATTATATCGAAAACTATTTCAAACCCTCTATAAATAAATTTACATTGTATCGTCACCACCTCGACACCTGATCTACAAATAGTCAACCAAATACTTAAACTTTGTGTATTGATATTAACTTTTTTAAAAAAATTTGAATTTGATATTAGATGAGACAGTATGTAAACAACAACGAAAAATAACTCGTTGAAATATTTAATTAATATTAGTTATCAACTACATGGGATTTAGAAAAACTGTCATTCCTCTATTATATTCCCGCTCTCCTTTGTTCAAAGCCGTAATTAGAGCGTTATTGGATATCGCCACGGTGTTTAATAACGTGACAAACTTTCACTTATTTATTCCATACTACAAATGACCATGTAACTGTGTTGAATTTTGACTTTGTAGCATTTCTTCTAGGTCTTACCATTGGTTTCGATTCTACGCAGGAAGCAGTATATTGAGGCTTATGCGTGAACAAACGCGTATGTGATATTTTGGTGAAAATTGAGTTATTTACGAAACAAAGGTCTCTGATGTATCCTTGAAATGTATCTGTACTTGGTTTGAGCATATTGCAACAAATAGCCTCAGTATTCAGAAATTTCTGGAGCGAAATGGACTAGAAAAACCGTAAACAAAATTCTATGTAACATGCTCTTCCCATGACTGAACGCACGCTTAAACAGTACGGATGGGCAAAAAATAGCATAGCAGCTATTTTTTACTGTTACTTTGGTTAAGTTGCTATCACAGCTACGATTGCTGAAACGTACCTCCGCTCCTACTGGTACTTTACTCCAAACTTCGTGAAGGGTATAAACAAGAGCACACAGGAAAGAAAGGATGTGCAAGCTGTTACTGCATTTTCCATTTTTGGAAGTCATTCTGGGAAGGAAAAGTCAGCCGCGCCATGCCACATGCTTTACTCCTGGCCGAGTCATGAAGCAGAGCGCCATAAATAACACCGACGAGCCTCCGCTAGCAAGTGACGAGCCTCCGCTAGCAAGTGTCTGCTTAGCGTTTTGTAATCTCATCGAACAACTAATCGGGTGACCCGGGTTCGATTCCCGGCGGGGTGATGTTTCATTTTTCTTAAAGAAAAATAACTATCTTTACTACACATATACGCATTTTCAAATTATATAAACTTCACTAAATTCGTTAAGTCAAGTCAGGTTCGGTGATTTTCCTTTTCTTATTGACCACGCGATTTACTCTAATTTACGGCAACGGTAACAGTTGGTTCTGGTGTCGAATTCTGAGGCGATACGTTCTATGCTAAATTAATCGTCATTTTCCTTGTCTGTACATTATCAGTAGAAACAAACATTACAGTACTTCCATGATGCTTCGTTTCATTATACCAACAATATAATAATATTTTGTGCGCAGTGGTAACGTTGCCGACTTCGGTCAGAGGTAGGTACGCGGGTTTGAAGCTCAGTGGTAGAGCGTTAGCTTAGCATTCGGGAGGTCGTAGGTTCAATCCTAACGACCCACCGTCCTGACTGAGTTATTTTAGTTTTTTGCTGTCATACCTGGAAAATGCCGGATAGTACCCTCAACTTATACCCTGACTGACATCTTCCCGTATCCTTTCCCCTTCCCTATCCCGACTCGAGTCTTAGATGTCTGAAGGCCATAAATAAAATATTCGAATTCGAAGCCCGGGGTCGAACTTTTCCAGGACCTCGCTCAGATTCACCAGGGGTATGCCGCGATGTTACGCAGTGTTCGATTTGTAGCAGACAATGGCTGGGATTTCCTTCTCTACAAAAAAAAACACTTCCTGGCCCTGTTTTTACAGATATATATACCTCTAGCCTGATATATGGATGATCCCAAAACACCGTATAATACATATTTCGCTAATTATTTCTCCTCCCTTGAAATTATAAAAATCGAACACTGATGTTACGGTGAATAAGGCTCTGGTTGACACTTTCCTTATTTTCTACCTAACTCATCTCGAACTGAGCAAAAGATGCCAAAAGCTCATAAATAAACTTAATCCGAAGCAGTTATTAGGTAATACGTATTTGTATTAGTCTGCTCGTTTGTACTGTCAAATAGTTCTTACTTACAGACGTAGGGATTTCAACTAACTATTGATTTTTAATCATATTTATGTCAATTATACTCAAAGAGAATATCTAACTGAATCTCTAAAAGCTACGATAATTACGTACAATAGTTTACCGACAGTTGTTTATCAACTACTTTACCAAGTCCTAACGACAGTCCATTACTCTACTATTCAGATAACAAGCTACAGAAAATTAAGTTAGTCTACAATGGTGCTTGTACACTGTTTTTTTTATAACAAATAACTCCCATTTAGAAAGGTTTTCTTAAAATGCTATTTTTAACTGCAACTTATGCAAGATATTTTAAAATGGAAGTTACTGCTATCACTTCTACGAAAATGTAGCCGTTTTAAACAGCGTGTTGGATTGATGGAACAAAGGTCTATGTGACATCATGCAACGCCACAACGCTCTGCGGACAAGTTCCAACAGCTTTCCCTTTTTTCTCAATAAAGACAAAATATAACATAGACATTTGTTCGCGCATACGCTTCAATTGGACTTATAATATTTACTTTTTCAGAGCTCCAGTATCTGTTAAAACTATTCAACAAATCCCTCTCGGGAATTTTATTATAACACATCATTCTACAAGAATATGGTGGTTTCATTCGTTTTGCTGGAACAGGCTTTCTTTGTTTACTAATATAAGCCTTCCACGCAGCACGATTGGTCTTACGTTCGTTACAATTCTGCTGATCAGCTCGAGCGTTTTACCCATTTTTCTTGATTTCCTATTTGTTTATAACTTTTTTGCTTCTCTTCAATTGCAAATTCATTGCTGTCTCTCTCACTTCCTAGTGCAAATGGAAGCTGTTCAATACTCGTGGGAACTTGTATATCAGGATCAGACAAACAATTACAGTACAAGATTTACATGAACCTCTTTGGATCTCCATTAAATTTATTTCAGCAAAGGCCATTTCATGCCCCAAATATAATTTAAGTTAAATTCCTGTAGATTACAATTAAAATGGGTGTTACTTCCAGAATGATGGAAGTCAGATAGTTCAGTGTATGGTACAGCTAACCATTTACCAAGAATATAATCTGTAGAGAGCGGTTCGACATTTGTAGTTAAGGAAAAGAAACAGAAAAGGATAAATCATCACGTAATAATATAATGGGAAGTAACATTAATTTTGAAACGGGGCCATCATTACAGACGCACCAAGGTAGGTTTAAGTCTCCGCAAAGCTCTTGGCTCAAACTGCCTCCCAACTCTGGCAAGACAATTGAAATGAAGAAATAGATAATTGAAATTTTTAATAATAAATTTTGAAATTTAACGGTGATGCATCTAAAAAAAACACATTTGCAGACCACTTAAGAATCCTTGTTTCTCAACCACTCTGTTTTGAAACAATATATACCATAAATGTTTAGTTTATCACTGAACAATACAAGGCTGTAGCTGCAAGTTGAGATCGTGGAGAGCAATTCCCTTAAATGTCCCTGAACCCATATTTTAAGAAACTTTAGTAATTTCCCCGAAGTGGGAATATGTGCAGAATGAGTCTAAAGTAAGCTATTATTATTATTATTATTATTATTATTATTATTATTTATTGTTTAGTATAGCGTTGCATTAAGCTACACAGTTCTTTTACATAGCTAATAGTTATATACAAAAGAGCTTGTTGCCCTACAATAACAAAAAACATAAAGAAGACACAAATATTATGCAAAAGCATAAGAAAGGGATAGAAAAGTTACAAAATAAGTACCATATACATGTCCATGCTTATGATATACAGTTAACGTATAACACAATGATGGGAAACAAAACACACACAAAAAAATCATGATAAACCAAACAAAAATTTAGGTAAAAGTGAATAGTTGAAACATCTGATTATATACAATGAGTGAGTATGTGACTGAATGATGGCATAACTTGCGCACTTTCAGTAGTCATATATTACGTCCTTGATTTTCCTGTTGAAAATATTTAAATTTTCCTCTTTTTTTTCAATTCAATTGGAAGTAGTTTCCAAACTTTGCTCGTCAAGTAAGAAATTGATTTCATGCCATAATTTGTCTTATTACACTTCCGAATGTGAACGTTGTTAGAGTTGTTAGAACGCAAATTACTATAAAACTTGTTGTCGGAAATAGGGATGAATTCACTTAGTGTTCGGTGGAGTGCCGAATAAATAGCTTTGTTCACTTGTACCAAGAAAAGATATTTCCTTCTGGATTCAAGGGTAGACAACAACACTGATTCGTTACATTTGGAGGTCGATAATGAGAACGGAGCTTTCCGCATTATCCGAATAGCCCATTTCTTCATTCTTTCAATATTTTTATGTTGGTTTGGTTGATTCCGTACAGAACTGCACCATAGTGCTCAAGAATAGGTCTAATATACGAGGTGTAGTACTTTACTCTGTGAGTGATAGATAATTGTTTATGTACTGAAGAATCTTGATTTTCGCCACAGGATTGGAGCATATCTTTTTAACATGTTGCGTAAGCGATAGTTTAGAATCAAGAGGTATGCCTAGATATTTCGATGTAACACTTGTAGATATCTTATTGTTTCCTATCTGAAGTTCTCTGTCAATTACGGAACGTGTGGAGTTGTCTGTTGATAAGATTAATGCTTGTATATTTTATTTGTGTTGTTACCTTTTAGATTATTTGTGTTGTACCAGTTAAGCACACTCGGAAGGTAAATTTCAATAGTGTGAGTTAATTGATCTAAAGAAAGGTAGCAAAATAAGATACAATCATCGGCATACAAGTAAACCTCATATTTTACACCGATAGTGCAAGATCATTAATGAATAAGTTGAACAGTTTGGGCCCAAGGATTGATCTCTGTGGTACCCCAATTTGAATATCGGTACATTTGGAAATAGTATTACCAAGTTTGATATTTATTACTCTATTATGAAGGTAACGTTGAAACTGTTTACAGGCTTTTTTTTAGATAAATTGAACTGGCCATATAATTTGTTCAACAATAAATATGGTTGCACGGTATCAAATGCTTTGCTAATATCTAAGGAAATTAAATCAATGTAGTTTCTTCCTTTAACATCTAGTATGTTTCGCCACTTCGTGATTAATTCTAGTAGCAATAGTTCGGTGGAGCGGTTTCTGCGAAAATCATACTGTTTCTCGATTACGAGATTTTTTACATTCTATATGTTCTTCTAATTGATTATCAACCACATTCTCAAGCACTCTACTAAGAGCTGGTGTTATAGAAATAGGCCTATATTGGCTAATACTACGATCCTCCTTTGAATATGGGAGTGACCACCGCATGTTTCCGAGCGTCAGGAACTATGCCATTCTGAAGAGAAATTTTTTTATGTCCGTTAGTGGTTCTGATATCCATGGTGCAAGAAGTCGTAATACACGATTATTAGTACCATCAACTCTACAACATTTTTTAACATCAAGTCCTGTAAACACTTTAAAAATAGTGTTAGAGGAAACAGGTTTAAATTGAAATCGCGGTGACCGGGGGGAGTCATTATACATAATTGACGAGCATTGAACGTGGTGTTATTGTTGCGCATCCGATTTCCATTTAATGCATTACATATGTTGGTCCCTATATTAGCAAAGTAAGAATTAATGAAATCCACAATTTCTCGTTATCCGTTATTATTTCATTATTTACTTACTTCATTATTAAATGGCAACGTTACCTGAATTTTCGTAAAAAGTGGAGTTTAACGTTTCTTTCCGTGGACCCTTCATATGCTTTCACTTACCTGCATGCCCGAATGTATAAAACATAATCGTCTGTATATAACATACATTTCGAGCTGGTTCGCCTTTAACTGTATAACGAAGGTCACAAAATGTGTTAATTTTGTGCCCATTAACATCATTTCCTACTTCAAGCTTGAGACGAAGTACGTGCAGAGTGCATACTTGAGTATAGTGTCAGTGCAAATGTCGTTAACGTGTTCTTAATACACGAGTACAAAATCAACGTTCTACTGGCATAGTAATTCTAATTCAGCTCCACTATACAGCAACAAGCATATGATGTATTAAGTGTACGCTTTCTGTTCCACTATTAGAGACTTCGTATGAGGCCCCGTAGCAATGCAATATTTATTTTATGAATGCACCATGCAAAGGTTTATTCTGAAACTTTGTTTTCAAGCAGTCACAGCACCCTGAGCTGCTGCCGTTTCTTTGTATACTTTTTATAAATAAGTTCTTGACACTTCCTACGAACTACCTCATAAGTAAAAATACACAACGTACAACCTTTTACTATTCCCATTTTCCTTATCCTGAAGAACACATTTATATGTTGACCTCTCTATTGACTTTCTATAACGACCGTGTCCGAGTATCCTCTGAAATGTCCATTGTTGCCACCTCGGAAGTCCCCTTCCAAACAGAAAAAATCCACAGTGAGTGCATCTTCTATTAAACTAGCGAACTGACCACGTACATACAAACAACTGGAACTACTGAATGACGTCACAGTTACAATCGTCCACTTCCAGTCTAATCCAATATGTTCCAAATTTCGAGTTTCAACTTAGTTTTTCATACGTATCATCGCTGTGTGACCAGTTTTTATTTATATATTAATCCTTTAGTTATGAGCAGCGACGGTACCAGGGTTAGGAATACAAAGGTTACAATGTTTCATTTTGAAAAGTCGGAGACGGACTTAAGTTTGAGGCATATGTATAAAATAAAGAATTCTGATAAAACTGGGGTGACAAGGGTGCTAAGATAGTTTTTGAGGGCTTCACCTCCACTGTAGGGCCATACCTAGGTAGAATTAAGTTACCGTAAGTATGAATTAGCTCAGTGAAGGTATGTCCAATACTCCAATAGATGTGGATATGCTTGGTTATTAATTCCTTTGGCCTATTTCGTTGACAAATAACATCTTAGTTACATCGTTCCTACCATGACCTTCAATTGGTAAGCAGACCCACACATTACTCTATAAACATCATATGTTCCATTATCGAAAGAAAACTGCTCAAAGTAGCAAACTGTACATGTTGGAAATACATTTGCCCTAATAATATTATTTTAGAACGATACACTTTCGCAGAAAAAAATCCGTGGACCCTTCAAATGCATTTTAAGTATTATGATAAAGAATGAACAAGAGTCGTAATCATAGGTCACGAGAACCATTTGCAAAGACTGTTTTCCATGTATTATATACTATATCACAGACGCAGTGCTCTTACAATATTAAGTACTTTCTACGAAAATCTAATAATATAAAATCATAACTAATCTAACCTTATATGCCAACTGTAGGACAGTCAGTTCTTGGAGAAAGATAGGTCGTACATATATACTGCAAAATAATAATTCTGAATTTTAAGTACTCAAGCACTTCTAAAATATTGAGAGTAGTTCAGAGTACTTACAAGATGCGTTCGCCAACTCTCACGGGGATTTGTTTAAAATTGATTAAAATGCAAATTTCTCCGCGATCCAACGTGCATTGTACTAATTTTAGCGGACCATGCCAGTAATTTGCATATTTATGAACCTTCATATATCCGGCCGGAATACTATCGTAAACTACTATTTCGCTAGGAGACAAAATTGCTTTTATTTTCTTGAGATAGGATTGGACATCAATGTGAGCATATGCTAAACAAATTGAATCTAGTACTGCTTCTCTGACACATGTTACACACACCGTCATCCACCTCGGATCCGTCATATATGATTCAAGTTATTTTTTATTTCAAATGGTAATAGATGCAAGCGATACATAAAGTTCATGTAAAACCTACGCTGAAATTCACTGGTGTAGTTAGTTTGACCGTACCTTGAAAGGTTTTGAACCAAAAGCAATATCTCAATGTTCCAATGTGTTATCGTTCGTTTCCGGTATGAAGCCAGGTAGACCTGAATAACGTACGGATGTAGCCCACAACCAGTTTTAATTTTAAAGATGTACAAGTTGATAATAAAACCGCCCGGTACAATTTCTATATACAAAGTTGTTATTTGATTATTCTATCTTCTTCTGTGGCGAAGCTTCGTCACAAGTGAGGGTCAGCACAACAACGAATGTTGGGTGCTTAAAAGGAAAGCCCCGCTGACAAGCTCTGCGAGGGCTAGGCTAGTCACTTGTTCTAAGTGCTAGTCACTTGAGAACGGACGAGGATCTAAGCTTAGAATAGGTAAACGAAGGGCCTCGCTGACACGCTGTGCAAGGGCCGGGAGTTTGATCCAAGTGCAAGCGTCTTGAGATCGGATAGGAGGTGAGTCGTTCCAAGTTCAAGCCTCTTGAGAACGAAGTGTGGAAGGAAAGCTGCTCTGATAAACTCTCCGGGAGTTCGATCCAAGTGCGAGCCTCTTGAGATTGGTTGTAGATGAAGGAATTAGTTTCAAACGCAGGCCATTTGAAAACTAGAGGAGGAGAGGATTGACCACCCGGACGAGAGTGATACCTCTTACTTTGATGTGTGGCTTTTTATAACCCTGATTTTGGGTGACTTCCTTCTGGTCCCTCCTTCTGCGACGCTAGTTCCATCTACGTCGATGCTAGTGCCATCTTCGGTTGTCGTCTGCTTGGTGTTGTTAGTAAACATTTATACTACATGCTTGCCTGTGTTGCATTATCTGTACACATGTTTGTTTACATAGTATCACTTGTTGTACACGTGTGTTTATATTTGAGTGTTACACGTGCTTATGAACGCGGTTCGTTACACCCCCTTCCTGCTTCTGAAAAAAAAATAACGGTATTATATGAAAGCTACGTTTTCGTTGTGCAATTCACTTAACACTCACTGTAAGCACTATATATTTTCTTTGCCGCATTATGTGGCAACGGCACGCCCAACACAAAATATAATAACACTGGTGAAGAATAAACACTGCACTATAAATTCAAATTCGGGGGACAAATAGTGTAATGCTTCGCCGACCAAGCAGATTCTGTCTCATTAGGTGAGTTCATGTATCCTCTGGTCGATGCAAGCCCATCTGTCTGCACTCGAGGTTTATTAATATTTGTACCAAAGGTCAGTTATGGTGGGTTGTGATTTTACACTCGTCACATTGGTGTCCACTTGTGTTGTTGATGAGAACGCGTATTCTGTGTGTTTTTTGTTGAAGCTGGTGTCACTAGTGATGCACAAAATCGTGTCAGGATTCTTATCCATTACTCTTTGTTTGAGGTCGTTCTTGTTGATGTTGGCTTCACTAATGCTACATAGGGTCGTGTCAGGTGAGTTGTTGATTTCTCTTTGGTCACTGTTTATCTTTACAGTTTTTTGAGTTTGCATAACATATAGAGAAAGATTATTGTTAACGGGATCGCAACGAATACAAGCGGTATTATTGTCCTCCAGTACAATCATTCTAAAATAAAGTACGCTTAATTAATGACTTTTCTTGTAAGATAGTATAGAATGCAAGTAATAATAGTTATAATCAGAAATAAAATAAGAACAATGGTAGTGAAAGAAATAGTTGACCAAGGTAAGAGTGCGTTGAAGTGTAGGTCAGAAAATTTACTAGGTTGTTCCCTTTTTGCGTGTCTAATTCGTCTAAAGAAGTAAGTGATTGCTGGAATGTTTGAAGATTAAGTGTAAAATTAATGTGTTCATTTTCAGGGAATTTAATATATTCGATATCGATGTCAGAGGTTTGTCTAGTCGGCAAGTTTAGATTATCGGTCTGATCCTATCGAATTCTTGGTACTTGAAGTAATAGTTATTTCGGTGATTCTGATTCTTTGATACAGTTATTTAGTTATGATTATGTAAAATGCGAAGTTCCTTTCTGGTTGCTATGTTAATTCCAATTGTAGCATATGTATAACATTATTGTAGTGAGGATAATCGAGGTTTTATTTGACAGCCCCTGGAACCATTTCGGAATAGCAGGTCGTACAAACAATCAGTTTTTGAGATTTGACCTGTTCGTGAAGTTTGCAGAGCCTAAATAATTGATATTTTTGTCATGTTGTTAAATCTATTTCGTAATTTAATAGCATAGTCCGGAGTTACTAGTTTCAAATATGCTGTTTGGGATAGGAAGCCATTATAAAATATTGTATATAATAAGTGGAAATTATGACTTTTTACGATAGGTGATTGAAAAATAATATCCAAGTTTGCTAATTCTGGGTCGAATGATAAGAAACTTTTAGGGGTCTGATAGATGATACCCAGGTCTTCGTACATAAGAGAATGTCTTAATTTTTTTTTATAATATCGTTAGTTAGGCTTGGTCTAATTAGGACGTCATTTATTGCATTCTGTAATAGACTCTGAATAATGTTATCAAAATGTTGTTCTAATACTTGAAAGTTTAACAGACTTATTAGGAATCGTTCGTTGGTTAATATCGAGCACATAAGCTGGATTATCTCACTATGAACTTTTGTAATTAGTTTTTATACCTCAACCGTGCTACTTTGTACCGTATAAGTTAATTGAAAATTGCTTTCCTTAATTGATTTAATTTGTTCATTTAAGTGCTGGTTTTCTTCTCTTACTTGTCACACTGCCGTTTTTAATTTATTTGTTTCGTAAAGGGTATATCTGCCCATAGCTATTCCAGATAGTATGCTATATAATATTTTTTTCGGCGTTTTGTACATCCTGTTGATACAAGCTTGATTTGCTAGAGTGCAGAGAAAGCACGTGTAGGTGAGAAGAAACAACAGAAAAACAAAGCTTGGTTTGATGAAGAATGACTTAAGCTTCATAAGGAACGAAACAAGGCAACGATGGCTAAGTAATAAAAGCGAATCAAATACCAACCACTACAGTAACGCGAAACGAAACGCCACACTCGGGATCAGAAACAAAAAGCGAGAATATCTGACGCAGAAGATTCAAGAGATAGAGGAAAGCGGGAAGAAAAATAAAATACAAGATCTGTACAAAGCCGTAAATTCGTTAAGAAAAGGTCACCAGCCGAGGTTTGGAATGATTGGAAATGAACGTGTAGAGATCTTCAGGAATATCAGACTAAAATTGTCGATGTGAGGAAAAGTTATTTCGAAAAACTTCTTAATGTACACAATGGGGAACAAACAGAGGAATTTGAAATTCATACCGCAGAACCGTGGGTTCCCGAACCTAGGGAGATCGAGATCGAAATGCCGGTAAAGAAACTGAAAAATTTCAAATCACAAGGAATAGACAATATTCCAACCGAATTAATTAAAGCGGGAGCAACGGCACTAATCAAGGAACTACATAATTTGATAAGTGCTATATGGAGAAAGGAGGAGCTCCCAAAGGAATGGAAAACCTCAATAATAGTTCCAATTTACAAAAAAGGTGATAAATCGGACTGTAATAATTACTGCGGAATCTCGTTACTTCCAATCTGTTACAAGGTATTAAGTAATATACTGCTAACACGCCTAAGTGTATACGTAGATGAAATAATTGGATATCACCAATGTGGATTTAGAAGAAATAGATCCACGTTGGACCAAATTTTCGCCTTGAGACATATTTTGGAGACGAAATGGGAATATAGTGGGACGGTTCATCAGCTATTCATTGAGTTCAAGAAAGCATATGATTGTATCAAAAGGGAAAAGCTATACAGTATCCTGATACGATTTGGAATTCCGAGAAAACTTGTTCAACTAGTGAAGATATGTCTCAGCGACCCCATAAGCAGAATACGGATAGGCAATAATATGTTAGATAGTTTCAAGATTCGCAACGGATTGAAAAAGGCGATGCCTTTTCAGCACTACTGTTTAACTTTGCGTTAGAATATGCGATTTAAAAAAAATAAAGGGAACAGAAAGAGACTATCATTGAATGGTATGAATCAACTGTTCGTATGCACGGATGATGTAAATTTAATAGCGGTCGATATAAATGCACTACAAAGCAACACCGATGTCTTAGTAGAAGTGTGCGATGAGATAGGTCTACAGGTAAACATAGATAAAACAAAATACATAACAATCCGAAACATAGGGAATGAAGAAAATAGAAACATAAGAATTAGGGATGAGATCATAGACAAAGTAAACAAATTTAAATACTTGGGAGCATACGTAACAAGCAAAATTGAGGTCACGGAAGAAATAGAAAAGTCGCTTAGTATCAGGGAACGCATGTTTCTATTCAGTCCAGAAAATTCTAACATCGCGATTAATATCAAGGAAATTTAAATTGAAAATATACAGAACGGTTATTCTGCCGGTAATACATTACGGTTGCGGAAGTTCGAGTATGATCCTAGCAGATGAACATAAAATACGTGTATTTGAAAGTAAGATTTTGAGAACGATATACGAACCGAAACGGGACGAGATGACTGGAGAGTGGAGGAGATTGCATAATGAAGAACTCTACGGACTGTACGATTCACTAGATATTATAAAAGTAATGAAATCGCGATGACTAAGGTGGGCAGGCCATGTAGCTCGGATGGGAGAAAACGAAGGTTATATTCTATCCTGGTTGGAAGGCCGGATGGAAGGAGAGTCATTGGGAAGACCGAGACGTCGTTCGGAGGACAATATTGGAAGACGTCTTCGAGAAGAGATCTTCGTGATGA
>JAGDQP010036144.1:3132-19203 GCA_022664845.1 Lepisma saccharinum | reverse complement strand
AGCAGTGTTACCACCCGAGACGCCGAAAGAAAGGGAAATTTACAATCCTTATTTACACAAGAAATGTCCCCTTGAAAAAAGTCACGAAAATAACCAGGAAGGCTCTTTGAGGGTCTAAAAATGCAATGGAATTTATTTGTAAGTGATATCACAAAGCGTTCACAAGTTACAACAAAAAAGGGAAAAGCTGGCAACACTGGAAGGACATTTTTTATCCCTCATGCAACACTGTAACCCACACAAGGTTGCCAGGGGTATGGCGAATCTATCTTTTCTCCTTAATTGCCAGGATGTTCGCTCGCGAGCTTGAACGATTAGGGTGTAATAACTCCTCCTATTCGATATTTAGATTATAAAACGTACACAAAGAAGATATAGTACGTTAACATGGCATGAGCGAGAGTCTTTGTACGTTTGTATAATAAACTACAATTGGTATAATCAAACATAAAGCCTTTTAGCAAGTAAAGAGGTTAAGTACAGTCTCAAAGTAACTATCTAATATATCATAAGTGTGGAGCAGTCGGTAGAGTGTCAGATTTTGGAATTTTTTATACTTTGGGCAGCACTTCGAGTCCCCGTGGTGCCATTGGACTTTTTTTTTTATTGTTTTCTCCGTAAACATAAATGTTCCATACATTTTATTATAAATGCTACTTATGATATACGATATGTACTTGTATTTCCCATTTAGTAGTTTGAAAAAAATACACAGTATATTGAAGTAACAGATGCGCTTTTCTTTTTTTTTCTATTTTTATTTTAGAGAGGAAATATGATCACTCTTGCAAGAGATATTTGTTGAATGACGATAATAATGTTATGCACATGGATCGAAAGGTATAGTAGAAGTTGTGCATAGCGTTTCTCTATGCCTTAACACGTCAGTAAGCTCTCCTAACCAAATATATTTTACTGTGTCGAAAAAAGAAAAGCGAAGAACGGCAATAAGAGCTTGAACGTTATAATGAATTCTGAGAGCAGGTAGTGCCATCTGTGAGCCACCTATTGAACTACGTACTGTACGAGGAGAGAGAGAGAGAGAGAGAGAGAGAGAGAAGGTTCGAAAACCGTTGTGTTAAAGGTAATGTTTGTTGTTTGCGTTACGTGTAATAATAAAAAAAGAGATATCCTGACTTTGGCAAACCTATTTATGTGCAATGTGTAAAATTTTTAAAATACGTATAACGCTTGTAGTTAAGGAAATAGGCAGCAGATAACACTACCGACTTGCAGGTTCTAAGAGATGTAAACGACTTCAGCAAAACATGCGTCATTCCTATTCACCATCTACTGAATTTGGATATAAATTTGAAACCATTGTATCGCATTCACCACCGTAATAAACCTGACTTCATATCTCATTGTTAGATTTGAACCCAATTTAAACTACCAAGGTTGGAGTTTGATTCAAGATATCTTATTCGGTACTTTGAAAAAAGAGAATTAAAGTATATACCTGCCATTAATTGATGTAATAAAAAATATATACGGTGAAATAACAAGTTTCAGTAAATTTTAGCACATTAAACAAATTAAAATTAATACAAAGAACTGAAATGAGTAACGTGCACTATTTGGATTTGCTATATTTTTATTATTTGATGTTCTCTTTCGTGTTGAGGCTTTGTAGCGTATTGGGTTAGCGCGCGTTACTGTAATTTTTCTTTGTAATTTGAGGGCAAAACGCAAAAGTATCGCAACTTGATGTATTATCGTAATTATAACTTTTAGGTCCCTTCAAAGAGTAAATAGCAAAAAGAAAGCTTTGCAATTTCACTAAGTTCGTCTGTATCTAGCAAATAAATCTAAAGTTCGCTGACTTGTCGTTGAAAAGGTCTGAGCTTTTCAACTAGATCTGAGCTTCCAGAACCATCCTGATTGGTGCAGTGGGTCAGTGCTGCCAATACGTTTTAAAATTTAATTGGTTTTAATTAGACCTATCTGCACCAAAATTGGTATAAACATTATTTGGCCCAAAAAGAAAAATGTTCTTTTCCCCAGTCCCCAACCCCTGCAGTTATCAAAGTGTTGTATTTTCTATACAATTCAGTTCTACAAAATTCTTCCATTACATTAGAAGTAGCGGCATCAAACTATTAGCGGCATGGTATAAATATTATTTGATACAGTAGAAAAGCAGTGTGGGTGTTACTGTCCCCAAGCATCCCAGTTGTCAGTTTTGCTAACCAATTTTACTGAAACTAATATTTTTGTGTCTGAGATGGTGTCAAACGGCTGTAGCCTTTGTGATTGTAAGTAGGATCGCAGCTTTAATAGAATCGCTTATTTGCTTCTTATGTGGTTTCCTTTTTCTATAATATATTAAAATTAAATTCAGGCTACTTATGTATTAGACGAAATGTAAGTAGTGAAACAGACAAGTAGAAATACAGGCATCCAGTACTCGTGGGTATATCGACGTACATTAACAATATGCTTTTTAATCATTACTTTCATTTTGCAAGTTTCATACGAAATGAATTCGCGTCACAAGGCACAAAATGTGGGAAAGGAAAAATTTAGGGACGCAATGATCACGAAATATTATTTTACTTCCTACTTATACACATAAATATAGATTTTTATGTAGTGCCAGGAAAATTTTAGAGAAGGAACATGGGGCACGCAAATGTTTTACTTTCTCGCGGGTTTAAATCCCAGCCGGGACACTGCAGACCTTTTTCTTCAGTGCTTCTATGCCTCATGCTCTAAGGTTCATTCAGCCTACTATCAATTCCCCTGTTCGGGAATATTTCCCATTCGTATTACCAGTCCGTGAACATTTTTAGTTCGTTTTATTCAATTAAAATTGATTTTTACTTTTGGTACTTCTTTAAGATATTGATATTTTGGTAGCTTCAACAGTAATTTAGAGCAGATTTTTTCATGAATAAATCATATCTTCTCATAGCTCTTTAGAACTCTTGTATTTAAAAACAATTATCTATTTTTTCTGTAATGACTAACTTCCGGCAATCGTATAATTTTTTAATGAATGTTAGTGAAACGTTTTTCAAGAACTTAAAAGCATCTAGATTAATAGCATTCGTTACTGTCATCTGTTAACAATTTAACGTACTACTTGCATTTCGTGTAGCCCGTTAATATATTGAATAGTTTTAATATTTCATTGAAAAAAAAAGAACAATAATAAAAGGATGTAAGAAACAAAAAAAAAAATGTAAATTGAAATTATTACAATAAAGTTACTATTGCGTTTCGCGAAGTAAAATAAAACAAGGCCTTCGATGGGATTCGAACAGTCGTAGGTGAAAATATAAAAAGTTACAAACTTGCGTGTGCCAACCAATCGCGCCACATTAGCAAGATATCAAAACGAACACAAACTAGGGATCAGAAGAGTACTGCAAGTTAAGACTATGTCTGTCATTGTTTCGAGCAGTTTCTGTTATTTAAACATGTTTTTGGTGTTTTAACTTATTGAAGTGTGTTCTGCAGATTAGTACATTCATTATTTCGTTAAGTGATTATGTGAATGTTCTTTCTCTTTCTCGTATTAGCTATGGAAATAATACAAATTGATTATGTCAAACCAATCAGAAGATTTTTGTTGCCTGACGTAGGCGATGGTGCTACGGTATTGATGATATCGTATCTCAGCATAATAGTTTGTGTTTTGTTTCTATTACGTTTTCAGTGCTGTGTCTGCCATTGCATTATGGAGCAGAATTGAGCCGAAGCTGTGGATATGATATTAGTATTTGGTGAGTGCCATAAAAATTCATCTCAAGCTGCAAGAGTTTATGCGGAACGATACCCGGAACGATGTCATCCGGATAGGCGATCATTTTCAAATTTGTGTGATTGTCTGCGACAAACAGGACGTCTGACTGTCAAATATGAACGTCCACGTACTGCAACAAGTGAAAATGTGGCAGTTGATGTCTTGGCATCAAGGGCTGCATTCGCAAACACGAGTTCACTCATTGTTTCCCGAGGACGTGGTGTGAGTCAAACAAGTGTCATGCGAATTTTGCGACATCATCGCTTTCATCCATACCCTGTGTCTTTACACCAGGAATTGTTACCGGCAGATTTCCATGCTCGACTCGTGTTTTGTAATTGGGGACTTCACCAAACTCTGGCTGATGAATTTTTGTTTTTTGTGCTGTTCTCAGACGAAGGAACGTTTACTAACCACGGGGCACTTAACCGCCATAATATGCATTATTGGTCGGACACGAATCCGCATTGGCTGCGGCAACAAGTGCTTCAGCGACCATGGTCTCTCAACGCGTGGTGTGGTATTGTTAATGGGCGCATAGTTGGTCCTTATTTTTTTGAAGATCATCTGACAGGCCCAATGTATAATGAGTTTTTAACTATACAGCTTCCAGTATTATTGGAAGATGTGCCACTGGACCGCCGCTGTACTTTGTGGTTTCAGCATGATGGGTGTCCACCTCACAATGCTAGGATCAACCGTGAACATCTGGATATCACATTCCCAGGACGATGGATTGGAAGGGGTGGTCCCATCCACTGGCTTCCTCGCTCTCCCGATCTCACACCATTAGACTATTATCTATGGGGGCATTTAAAAGAACAAGTATGCAGAACAGAACCCACTATACGCGAAGATATGCGGGAAAGAATTCTGCAAGCCTGTGCAAATATTCCACGGGAACAACTAGTCGCAGCAACCCACTTCCTCACCACACCTATGCGGCTGTGTGTGGATCAAAATGGGCAGCATTTTTAACATTTACTTTAACGTAAACTGTCATGTCTCGTTTGTCTTTCCATCTTTTGTGTGTGAGACTATTATTTTTTCTTTCTTTAATTGTTCTTGGTTTTGTTTAATTACTTTTCCTTTAATTGTACTTGACAATGCCGTAAGGCAGAGTTTATTGCATATTTAAATGATGTTAATGTTTCATGAATTGGCTACTTTGATATGAATACGGAACATGCGTAATCAGAGGACTAGTACAGTTACCGGATTCAGATTAGTTAACATCATGTGCAAATGCTATGGAAGAAATCATATGTTGTAAAATTATCTTTCCTCAAACTGAAGTGGACCTACGTTCATCTGCTAGAAATATTTTCTTCTGAATTGGAGTTAATAAATACAAGGTGTAATGCAGATTACTACTACTACTTCTAGATCGAGATGGGATTACTACTACTACTACAAGGTCTTGTTCAGATTACTACTACTACTGCTAGATCGAAGTTGGACTTCTGCTACTATAATATAAAGTTCGGATTACTACTACTACTGCTTGATAGACGTTGGATTAATACTACCACAAAGATGGTGGACCATTGAGTTGTGTCAATCATATCCTATCGTTACGAAGATAGGTGTTTATTCGATTACGACAGACACACTATTACTGCAAGGACAAGAAAATGATTGTTTCTTCACTTTCAACAGTCAATCTGCTACTACTAGGAACAAGGGAATTATCACAACCAGAATCTTTACTGCTACGAATGTTTATACGTCAATTGTGCAAGATGCATTATAGAGGGATAAACTTTACTTATTACAAAGGGATAAACTTTAGTTACCTTTCCAGTTGGCAAACTTTTCTAAGACAAAATTATCTATTCAGAACAACGCTGAATAGAACTTCGAATAATCAAGTGCACAATGAGGCATGACTTTTTAAATCGTTATTTACGTATAATGTTGATATCATTTTACATTTGGGAACAATTGTATACTGTAGTTTCAAGTGAATTCATTGTGCAAAACTTAACCTAACTGAAATTAATTTGATTATATCAGTTCTTAAACTTTAGTACAGTACAAGGAGCACCAGACCCTCTTCCGCCTTTGCCAGTCATTTCTGTGTTTCCTATATGTGACTAAAACAAAAACGATACTAAATTTTTCTTATGAATTGTTTTTGAAGTTAAAAATATATTTTCTTCAATCGTTATTGAATCAGCTGTTGATATTATAGCATGAAAGGTGAGAAATTTTACCGAGTCCTTATAGTTTGTACAACGACAAAAGATTTGTTTTTTACTTTTTTTTTATTATCATTACATTCCTTTTAAGCTAACCGTTAGACGTGCTGAGTGAATTGGTGACCTAATCTGGAGTGCATGTTAATTAATGCATGGGATTTTATTACCTAAATTAACTTAACCTAACCATATTTAATCAGTTTAGATGATGTTTGCATCCTCGAAATTTATGTGTCAAATTAGACGGCTTCTCATTTGGAAAGCGGTAGGCCTATTTAGTATGTTGAAAATGTTGATGTTTCTTCAAGGAAATTCTTGCTCGACACTGAAGTTTTCTCTTACTGTTTTGGTTCTTCAACTAGAAATTGCCGTTCTATCGGCTATATATTTGCTTCTGCATATTTTTTTTGTTGATGCTCGAACGAAGGAGTAAAAGAATACGGTTGTCGTATAATAAAGTTTCGGTATTGCGGATATGTAGCATGCACCATTATCATCACTGTTTTACCTACTTCATCATTCATGAAGAAAATGTGTTCTGACTAACTGTGTTATTCTTTCAACTAATAAAATTGACGTTTGAAAATGCAATGAATGTTATGATAGTGATTTATCCTGATAGTTGCTTCATCTGATAGATTAATTAAGTATAATAAGTTTATTGAGATTAATTAATTTGTAATCGGATAAAAAATTAGACTAGCTTTACTGAATTTTTACCCATGCTCTGATGACAGTTTAAGTTACAATTTCTTTCACTTTTAAAGCGTCCTCTTTCTACGAGCTTTCTCTTTCAGCGTAGTTGAGAGTTACAGGAGAAGGAAAAAAGAATGTTTTCTTCCGCAATGGGATAACATTAATTATATGAGTGATAACACCAATATGACTTACACTCGTCCCGTTCCGTTGTTCATAAATTAAAAGCTAAAGTGACATTCTGATGCTTTGGATATCCACCAGAAAAATTGTTTTTGCATAATACAACAATTCCTCATCTTTTCTCCTATTTATATCCTACCACATACTATCAAAGTCGTATATATTTCTAAAAAGACCTAAAGATTGTAATTTTCTGACCCCCGTAAATGAGTCCCATTTGGAACTTTGAATTTTATTTATGGCCTTTAGGCATTTAAGACTCAGGTCGGGATAGCTGAGAGGAAAGGGTTCGGGGAGGTGTCGGCCAGGGCCTACGTTGAAGGTGTCATCCCGGGATTTGCCTGGTGTGACTAGGAAAAAAACTGGAAAAGCCTGTCAGGACGATTAGCCGCTGGCATCAAACCAAGGACCTCCTGAATGCTACGCCAACGTTCTACCACTGAGCTACGATGGTTCGGTAGTCAAATTTCGAAGTAACTTGTGTTTTAAATGGCAAATGGCTAAGGAATATTATTAATTCGGAGCTGCTGAATTGTAATAACCTCATTGCCCCTATCTTCTTAGTTTTTCCATACTTCTAATCTAACCCAACCAAGCCTAACCTTATTTTACCTCAGCTAGCGTAGCATATCGAATCCAAAGTTTTAAAAAAAATGTAAATGGCACCGTGGCAGCCCATTAATTCCCAGAATTTCAAAATCACTACACAGTATCAGTTCATCTCTCACTGTTTATGAACAAAAATGTTGGCCATAGATAAGAATAATCCTTTAGTTCTGCTTTCCGAAATATCCCAATAGGCTAAAATATGAAGGGACATAAAAGTTTGCCTCTTATGTTAGTAGAAGATTTTTACATGATCTCGGAAATTGTAAAAATCGAATACTGGCTACGCAGCCGCGTATGAATTCATTATGTTGCAATTTTATGTGAAGAATATTGCAAAACAAATAAACTCCTAAAATATTAAACCCTTAAGGATAGAGTTGCAGAATGCTTTCATAGTAAAAATATTGTATGGAGTAACTATTTTCGAAATTTTATATTAATGGAATCTAGGCTAAAACTGGAAAGGTGAAGTACGTATGTAGAAAAAGAACAGTGTTTCTGTCTGCGCCTTTCAATACATGAAAAAAAAATCCTTATTATGTATACATAGCCTGGACCAATTATGTACAGTCATAATGAATTGTTTTATTGTGCTTATTGGTTGATGGAAAAGGAAATATTACTTGATGTTTGATAGTAACTTTTAAACTTTAAAAAAGCAGTTGGCGTTTCTTTAGTATGAATCGACAAGATAAAAATATATAGGTTTTATATTTATTTAAAGTTAATACAATTTATTAATATCTGTCCTGATTGCTCTGTATACATACTTAAATTCGAAATAAAAATAACTACATCATGTAGTTCACTTAGTTACTAGCAGAGGGCAGTGATGGCCAATAGTAAATTAGATGCTTTCTAACTGCTTGAAAAAGTGTATAATTTAACATTCATTTATAACAGTTTGAGTTTACAGAACCAAGTTAAGTCAAATCATTTAAAGAAACAATGTGACAATACATTTTAAACAGAATTGATCCTCGTCTACATTTTTAATAATCCATCTTTCATTAAATTCTTCAAAAACCTAGAATTAAAAACTCCTTGGGTTACAAAAAATCCCTTTGCTGGGGAAAACGAGGTAACTTTACAACTTGGTGCAATTTTTGTACAGAATTTTTGTACCCAAAATTTTATTTTATTTGGCAACTTTGGTTTAGGGTGAGTATTTCCACTTGGGGACACAAGTGGTTCGAGCTCATGTAAGCTATAGGCCCCATTAGCTATATTTTCCCCTTTAGTAGTTACATTTCGCATAGTACGTAAAATCCTGTAGTACTCGAATTCAATTTTAAAGCATCGTGGTAAATAATAATTTAAGATGCAACATTTTTATTTATAGCTATTACATTCAAGTTACAACTGCATTTAGTGAAAGTAAAAAATATCTAATTTCTTTGACGGGGCTCGAACCACTGCCGCTAAAGATAATAATAACTTTATTGAACGCGCCTTAACCAAGTACGCCACGAAATCAATACAAGGACTTGCTCACTTCAACATTTATTAGTATCATTAAAGAATGAGAATGCGTTCTATCTATTTGAGTCATTCTTGTCGTTAAAAACATGGTTTTAGTGTTTAAATTTATTGAAGTGTGTTCTGCAAATTAATATATTCACTTTTCGTCAAGTAATTATGAATATTTGTCTTCCTTTCCTTGTTTTCTGTCGTCAGAAGTTCGGAGTAAGTCACTAGTACAACGCAAAACTAGAGATTCACTTTGATTAAGCACGCGACTAGCACGTTCTAACTTTAGGCGCCACTATCGCACAAAATTCGTTTCTGAATACTACTTCACCTAGTCAGCTGTTACCCTCTCGTTAGTACAGAGTAAGATTCGCCATATACCTGGCAACCTTGTGTGGGTTACAGTGTTGCATGAGGGATAAAAAATGTCCCTCCAGTGTTGCCAGCTTTTCCCTTTTTTGTTGTAACTTGTGAACGCTTTGTGATATCACTTACAAATAAATTCCATTGTATTTTTAAACCCTCAAAGAGCCTTCCTGGTTATTTTCGTGACTTTTTTCAAGGGGACATTTCTTGTGTAAATAGTGATTGTAAATTTCCCTTTCTTTCGGCGTCTCGGGTGGTAACACTGCTAATCGTAGTGAAACTTACTTTTGGCATTTTGTTAAGACTACATCCTATTTTCATTTCGTGTTCATGTTTCAGATCTAATATTGTGCATTTAGCTACAATCCATTCCTTCTTTTTCAAACTTTGACCCTTTATATCTCCCGAAGCTGGCAACACTGAGCTTTGATTTTGGCATCATTGGACGTATTTTGTTTCACAACTTTATTTTACATTAAAAGTTTTCGTAGTGCCATTTAAAAAAATATAAGTTTGTGCTGGGGTGGCAACACTGCTTATGTGACACTATTGTCATGTGCTTTGTCAAGTGTCCCTCTCCCGTAGGTATTAGGTTAGCTGCGCACATTTTTTATTTTCTGTTCCTTTCTCAATTTATTTTGGGCTGTCACTCGTCAATGACTCACCCGGTATATATATATATATATATATATATATATATATATATATATATTAAAAATAACGTTTTTGTATAGAATACACAGACTAAACCGCTGGAGCAAAAAGCACCAAATTTGATACGACGATACACCATCACTAGTAGGTTACGAAAATATTGCAAAAGTCTCCAAAGACAACATCTTGGATCCAAAATAGCGGACTCCAAAAATTCATTGTCAACACCGTTTGAACTAGAGGTACGAAATTTGGTACAAAGGTGTGTTATCAAGAGTAGTTTGGGAAAATATTACAACATTTTTAAAAAGTCGCCATCTTGGATCCAAAATGGCCGCCAAAATGAATTTTTCGTAGAATACACAGCCTAAACGGCTGAAACTAGAGAAACTAAATTTGGTATGACGGTACATCATCACTAGTAGGTTACGAAAATATTACGAAAGTCTCCAAGCGTGTAGAATATTCCTTTCGTTGATCGATCTTGTAATAATGGATGCATCCAAAATTTACTTTTTCTCCACTTTCGGCGTTTACGCAAACATGAGACCAGAGAAATAACAGTAGCTGCTTCTTCCAGCTCCATTTTGGAACTGGTGGCACGGTTGGTGGCGCGACCATGGTGGCTTCGTGTGGAAAGAGACATAAAACGAGAAGCGCCACCAAAATTTCTGCTGATGCGACCATGGTGACTTCGTTTAAAAAGGGCCTACCACCGATTCCCCCACCCCCGCTGCGTAGCAAAGAATAAAAGAAAGGCCTGAAACAGTCGGGGGGACATTTCGTAGTCTGAATCAATTGGACCCAGTATTCAAATACTTCTTTCTTTATCATACTTCAAAATGTGACATCGTGTGAATCCGACGTATACAATATTTTGAGAATATAATAAACAGAACATTTTAGAGGTAATTCCTCACGCCGAAGCTCGAAAGACTTTTCTGTAAACTTATCTTGATTAATGCCTACTTTGGAGCTGGACGCTGCCGAAAGAGGAAAAAAAAATATCAGACTGATCTAGTTTCATGACCGCAAATTGCAATCGTTGGCATAGAAATCGAGAAGTATGTCGTTTCGTATTTTTGGCCAAAGTGAGTGCGGTGATGTCTTAATAATAGGCGAACAAGAACGGTGTAATCACAAAAATTTGTAGATGTATTGCACATTGACCAAGTACTGGTCGTCATAAATATGGTTAGTGAACATAGCTAATATCAATTTTACTACCGTTTTGTCATAAATACTATTTTAGAAATTATTATAATGTCTTCATGAAATATACTAATTTCGTTTTTACTTGATTTTATGAGCCAGTAGCGTATTCCGCACTTGTTCGAGGGAGGAATTATTCTTGTTTACCAGTTAGTAGTAAAAAGGTATCGAACATTTGATTAATTTTTTTTTTTTTTAAGAAAAGCATGATACTTATTGATATTCATCATCATTTCCTCGTACAGTATAAAAAATCGTGACAATACTGTCTTCAGAAATATTATAAGCATAGCGTAGAAGCACTTTTACATCTTGAAAAGTAGCGAAATTATATCGTTTCTAGTGATAAGCAAAACAAGATCAACACCAAGACTACTATGGTCTTGCAATTCCCCATCCCCCTCCCGGTCTTGGTCTTCAGTATCAAGTCTTGGTCTTGCATACCGTAGACCTAGACTGCATGATCAATTTGCTTATCACTGATAGTAATGAGGAAAACAAGACTAAGACATAATAATGAAACATATTTATATGACAAACTTTCTCCGTATTTAGGATTGAGATCGAAATTGAATTGCAAACATTACTCATTTTTACACGTCTTACAAAAGTTTTTCGAGAATGATATAAAACGTAATGCTAATTAACGTAAGAAATAAAGACGGATACTGTTATTCAAAAATGTATAATTTTGTGAGTCGCTTTCCTCGCTGGGGACGCCAAGGTGCGCTATAGATGCCTAGGGACAATAGCCCTAAAACAATTCAGTTCAATCTGCCTCCAATAAATGCTCGTTCCAGCATATCCCTCAAAGAGAAACTGGAAAATGTCCAGTTCATTACATTCTCTTTCAATAAACGTTATTATTTTGAAAAAGGAAATAGAGTAAATCTCAACAGTAATAATAATATTCCGTGATAGACCGTTGTCTTCCCATTCGGGATGTCTTGGGATGGATTTCTGGTTCATCCATCCTGACTGGGGCTTTTTCTCAGACCTACCAAGTAAATACAGTGATGGTACCTTAGAAATATCTGGCCGACCCCTTAGCACCCCTTGTTTTACCTATCCGGGCTTGAGCCTGGGACACCAAAAAGCCATAATTCAAGAACCAATTCGATTTCCGTTTCAAAGTCATAATACTATAATTCGACTTCTAGATTATCGGTACCTGCTATTCTCTCTGGTAAATCCTTTGCACAATTCTATGAAGCTTCCAAGTTTAATTTGCTGCACTTTCCCATGCCCTTAACTTGAAATCGAATAATTTCGAAGCTTGTGAACATAAATAAACAAGTCGTCTTCGAAAGTTCAGAATTGGTTGCTAGCTGTAGAAACACAAAAGTTCCATTATTTTCAATATGACCGGGGCTCACTTCCACACCTACCGTAACTTTAGAAAAAAGTGTTGCTTGTGAATCCCGAACCGAGCTGCCGTAGCTCATTGGTAGAGTGTTGGCGTAGCATTTGGGAGGTCATGGGTTCGATCACATTGGCCGACCATCCTGACAGGTTTTTCCAGGGGTTTTCCTCAGTCACACCAGGCAAATGCCGGGATGGCACATTCAACTTTGGCCCTGGCCGACACCTTCCCGAATCCTTTCCCCTCCTCTATCCTGGCCTCAGCTGTAGATGCCTAAAGGCCATACATAAAATTAAAAAAAAAGTGAATCCCATGATGATTAATATTCATCAAAATATATTTAAAATAATAATAGCTATACAGAAATTACTTTCCACTGCTGCTTTCTTATGTTCCTGAAACCAAAATCCCTTACTAATCTTCTTCTGTCGGCAAGAATAACAAGCTTTTCGTTTCTTTTTACAACTCAACATATTTTCGTTCCTATCCATGTTGTCCATGTAAGTAAAACGAAGCAACTAAAGAGAGGGAGTGTCAAGTGACCATATCGCTCACTGCCCGCGGACAGTGTTATCGCTAGAAGCAAGCAGGAAAAAATCAAGTACCAACACTTCAACAGCAGGTGTGCAGATGGAATGGTCGCAATGCAACGTTGCCACTTTCTTAAAGTAAAAAACCGACACTGATTTTTTTGAATGTTGAAATTGTGAGACATACCATTCATAGATATGTATCTCCTCTAGATGTGGGTAAAATTTGAAGTTTGTAACATCAAAAATAAGGGAGAAAATTGTTTAAAACAATGCAATGCTTTTTTAATGGGCTAACGTTCGAGGGAGTTAAGGGTGGTAGAGCACCTTAAGAACAATTTCCAAGTCATAGTTGTACTAATTTAGCGAGGTGTCAGTGGTATTCATATTTATCGATTTACATCAGCCATGCATGAAATGTACACTTGTTGTACAATTTAATAACTATTCTATTTGCGAATTGAAAAAAAAAAATGGCTGATCGAATTGAGGTTGCACGGCATAATTGCTGCTTGCGTATGGATTACAAAATAAATAAAATTATGGGACAGAAATGCTGGAATCACACTTCGGATAACTGAACACTTAGCCGAGTTGAGGGTTCGCGAAATAACGCTTTGCGATTAATCACTAATGTTTAACTTTCAAATATTCTGTTTTGTAAGCGTGAAAATTACATTATTATCTGTCTTACGGCTAGATGTAAGTGCTGATGTCATAGTAATCGTAGTAAAAATTTTGAATCTGTTCTGGAGAATTGAATGGGATGGTAGTGCGCGGGCTCTCGTAAAATAGGGTAAACGTCGGATGTCACATGAACTACTTAGTAGCGTCCTTTCGAGACTTGCCGTCAGTAAACTTTATTTTTAGATAAAATTTTAGAACAAAATTTGGTTCAATAGCACTTGAAGTATAACACTGTAAATCCTATACAATTCTAATTTGCAGAGAATTAATTATAACAAGATAAAATGAAATTCGCCTTTTCTAAAATTAGTTGTTCCAAGTTGGTGCTAATATCAAAATATTAGTGGTGCTAAGGACAAGGTTGCTGATTTGTAGTTAAAGTGCTAATGGGGCATAGAAATTAAGGGAAAATAAGTAAATTATTACTGTGCCCTTGGCAAAATTAATGGTGTTACTATGATTTATCTAATCCTAGATAAAGGGATGACACGGCTCATACTGAGAGCTCATACTGCCATTGCTCAAATGCAGTATAATAAAATAGATCTATGGAAATTCCTTTCTACTAGTTACATTATTATCTGAAATCAAAGGAAGCTTTCCAATGGTATAGTTGAAGTTGACTGTTTTTCGAATTTTTGAGGTTAAAATTTTGGGCAGATCTTACAACTAGGACCTAGAGGTTTTTACAAAATATCGCATCAACGAAGTTACATTTACAAGTCTCCTATTTACCAGGGAAATCTAAAATTAGGGTCTCTCGTGTTGCGTATAGTGACATTGCCTTGGGCTCTTCGTCCAACTATAAAATAACATTCGAAACCGAAATTTGAGATTAAATCCTGTCATAGGTGATTATTGCAAATTGTTTCACTTGAATACGCTATTTATGTAAAAGTGTCCGAAAGCATTCGAGATGGTACTTAAAGTACATCGTAATTATGGTGTGTGCAAATAATAACAAGGACTGAACAAAATGCAAAAACAGATATACTAACTAAAATCATTTCACGAAGGAAAAACAACAAGAAAAGGAGAACTAAGTTTCAAAACAATAAACTGTCAAGTTCGATTAATAAGTTTGTAAGATAAATCACAATGTTCCCAATATCATTTTCAAAATTGGTTATACTCGTGGCATTGTTGCTGAGTTCAACATGTGTTCCTCGTCATCTGAATCATTTGACGGATCGGGAGGAGAGATTTGGGTTGTCTGCGTGTCTTTCTCGGTGAATTGCAATGGTTCCATATTCTGAGAGAAGAGTTCGACTTGCAATGTTATTGCAGCTCGCTTCAGTTGGTTGCAAAGAAAAATTTTCACTATTATGCTGTTCTCCGGTTTGTGGATCAGAAATATTACCAAATGATTGTACTACAAGTAACCAAAAAAGTTTTTGCCGTTCTAGAGCAGTGATAAACAGAGCATTCAGTGGACGGTACGTAACTTTAGGTTTCAAAGTAAGCTTTATCAGCATCCAACACCTTTTGCCAACGTTCCTGCAGCTGCACAATACCCTGGTGATAAAAGTGGTAGGTCTTCGAGGCAAAGAATTCCGTGAGTGCGTTCCGCAGGTCTCCCTCATTGGCGAAGGATTTCCCACGGAGGTGGTTGTTGAGGGAATGAAACAGGTGGTAATCTGTTAGCACAAGGTCCGGTGAATATTGTGCATGGCACAGTCTCTCCCAGTCAAGTTGCTGAAGGGTCTCCCGGGTCCTCTTTGCCACATGTGGATTGAAATTGTCGTGGAGGAACAGCACACACTTGCGATTCACCACTGCCGGCTGCTTCTACCGCAATGCACGGTGCACCCTTTTCAACTGCTATGAGTAGAGGTCAGCAGTGATGGTCTGACCAGGTGGAAAGAGCTCGTAATGCACCACTTGGGAACAAGTCCACCATACAGAGAGCATAAGCTTTCGTGGGTGCAGAGGTGGTCTTGCGGTGTGAGGAACAGGGTCACGTGGCGACAACCAATTTCTGCTACCCTTGGGAGTGTTATAGAGGACCCACTTTGAAATGGAACCTCTTCCACTCCGCTTCGTATTAATATAATTCTTTAAATAATATGCCCGTCGAATCTAGCTCCTTTGTTGTAGCTGTGCGGTAGAACGCAATGAAACTCTTTTAACAGGTTCGTAAAATGGTTTCTGAACATGGAGAAAGAAAGACCATAATAGTATGGCGTGCCCCAAGACTACCCCGTAGTGGGACGTACACCTCACAATTTGTAGAGGACCCGAACATTGATCTCGTCAGTGCTTTTCAGCTCCTTCAGAGCCCAAAGCCAAACTCGCCACTACATCTATCAGAAGGTAAATGCAGGCAATAAGGAAAACTCTCTCTCTCTCTCT
>JAGDQP010036143.1:0-19203 GCA_022664845.1 Lepisma saccharinum | reverse complement strand
TTTTTTTCTAACTTTCTTCAACAAAAACTACAATTTTTTTCTAACTTTCTTCAAGAGAAACTACGATTTTCCCTAACTTTCTGAACACTGAGACGCAGATCCGGTAAGGTGAGGTCCCGGATTCTGCGGGACGAATGGGCAACCTTTGTTTTATCTTACTGACAGCGTAAACATGCAACATGTCCAACATATGCCATAGTTGTGTGAAGGCTTCTCCGGCTGTTTGTCTTGATAGAGTTCTCTTCTTCGAATCTTATTACACGTGATACATCTACTAGTGTGGACGTATATTGATAATGGAAGGAGCGATGAAGTTGTTAGTAACAGCACAGAGTGCTTATTAAGAATTGTCAGAACCACCAGACTGTAAAAAATTTACAGGAAAAAGTTAAGACAAAGGAAGTGATAAAAAGAACAAGAGGAAGAGAACTAAAAAAAAAAAAAAATAAACATCAACAGAGAGGTTAAAGATAGAACAAACAGAGAAAAGAAGAGAAGCAGCAAAAAAACTTTGTTGAAGTTAATTTGCGATTAAATGCAGCAGTGAAAAATAAGAGAGGAAAGAAAGGATTTTGCTGAACTAGAACGAGCTATGTGCAATTTAAAGAAACCAAAAGTAAAAAAAGCGTAATTCAGAAGCAGATTCATAAGGGGATGTCCTCATTGATTACCTTACATTTTAAAATAGGAACGAAGGTTAATTTCTGTGATAAGTCTTCGTTCTCAACCGACCACCACTTTCTTGGTAGATTTTTAAAATAGAACTGATGAATGCTGGTTTTGTTTTCAACGTCACTTTCGTCACTTGTTTTCAATTTTTTATACCCAGATTAACCTTTCACAATTTCCGAAGGCCTGGAGTTTTTTATTTCAGCATTGAGGTAACCTTTCTTCTCAAATAGATGCTGAGAAAGAGATATCTGTGCCCACTTTCCATAGGCCTCGTGCCGTAAACGCGATCAATTGAAAGGTATAGAAAATGAAAGTAGGCTTCGTCCTGAGTAAAATAATACAATGTTTTCGGTATTTGAAATCAACATGGAGGTGTATGGGAAAGGACAGTATTCTGCGATTTCCGAAGCAGAAGTAATACTGTCTTTTGATATTTTGTAGAGCAAATTAAACCTGATCGGAAGAACCTATAATAGGTTCCGGAAAACATCAGGAACTTGGTGTTTTCGGCACTTATGCGCATTCAAGTTTATAGAAGTGGACCGTTTGTCACGATTTCTGACGAGGTTTAGGAGATGGCACAACTGTTTTATCATATGTTGTAGCGCTAATCAAGCTTCATCCAAAAGAGCTTATAATCGTTTCCGTGAAATGTCGGCAACTTAAGTGTTTTCGACTCTTATGCGCATGGGTCTGTCGGATGGGACAGTTTGTTGAGATTAATGTATGAGGGATAGGACATGCCACAACTAGCTTTTCATATGTTGTAGACCTAATCAAGCTTCGTCTAAAGAGTTTGTAATCGTATTCGGGAAATATCGGCAACTTGGTGTTTTCGGCACTTGCGCGTGGAAATTTATTGGAGGGGACAGTTCGTCGTGATTTCTGGACCAGGGATGAGGCGACCTAAACTAGTTTTTGATATGTTGTAGATCTAATTTTGTTTGCTGTAAAGAACCTAGAATCTTTTCCGGAAAACATAGGCAACTTAGAGCTTTCCGCACTTAGGTGTATGGAAGCATGTGGGAGGTGACACTAAGTTCTCGATGTTTTCCGGAAACTATTATATAGGCTCTTCCGACGAAGTTTAATTATAATTAGCTCTACAACATATCAACGATAATTGGGGTCACCTCCTACTCCTGATTCGGAAATAGCAGAATACTGTCCGTTCGCATATACCTCCTTGCTAGTTTCAAGTGCCGAAAAAGGTACCTTGCCGGTGTTTGGCTAAAAAAAAAATGTATCATTTTACTCAGGACGAAGTCTATTTTCGTTTTCTATTCCTTTCAGCTGGTTGCGTTTAGGGCACGCAGCCTATGGAAAGTGGACATAGGTAGCTCTTTGCATTAATATGAACCAAGATGGTGAAAAATTGACAGTTTTTTAATGTTCAGAAATCAACAGTAGAAAAACTGCATGCATGTCCCAGGAACCTGAAACGTTACAGCTTTCATAGCTCTATAAGTACATTTCATAAACCTAAATTCGTGGTAATCTAAAAAAAAACATTCAAAATTAACTACTCATCGATGGATTTGGCCTCGAATGATCCCCAGACGGGATCCAGACAATTCTTGATGTGTATGTTGATGCAGGTAGATGTAAATCAGTACTTAAGCAGTTTATCATTAATACACAAATTACCATCTTTGAATATAATGTAGTTCTCATCATAAAAATAACCTTAAGCACTAAGATTACGCAAAGCAATTTGATGAAACGTTTGCCTACATACAGTACTTTCATTAGATTGTCTTCCAAATCTTTTAGAACTGACAGTTATTTATCTTGTTAGTTTGGTCAAGTCACTTTATTATATAACTCTATGGCTTACGGAACAACTCGCAAGTTCATCACCCCAGTAACAAACGTTCGCCATTGGATTTTAACCGGGGTAACATAAAGGCAGTTTTCATAAACAGTTTTCATAACAATCTTGAATATCCCTTCTAAGATTGTTTTCCCAACGACGTCTCGGCTTTCCTATCAGTCTTTTTTCCTCCGGCTTTCCAACCACGATGGAATATAATCTTCTCTTTCTCCCATCTGAGCTACATTGCGTGCCCATCTTAGCCGTCGTGATGGACTCACTAGAGTGATATTTTTTTTTAACGTTGTGTTATCAGGTATTGTATTTAATTAATTTGAACAAAATAAAATTGCATGTTTTTTTACTAATATCGTTGTTTTCCTCGTCTAATCATCACATAACATGATTTCAGCAACGACACAACGAATGCTCATAATATTAGCGTTTCGTTTCGGTTTCTGCATTTAGTTATTTCCACAAATGACCGAAACAGTATGAAAAGTGCTACCATGGAGATGGTTAACAATACCATATATATAACAAATAGCAATATATACTGTACAGAGTTTCCCACTGTTAACGGATAGAATTTTTTGCAACTTTGCTCTAGAAACTATTAAAAAAAAATCAGTGTAGTTCTAATGAGAACAGGCACCTATGAGAGAGCAGAACAAACTTTAGATCAACTATGAACACAATGCGAGAGATCCAGTAGTCCAGAGAAACTTGCGCTAGTTTTCTTTTCGCAAAATTGCTAATTATAACTCAAGAAACATATCTTCAGATATTACGAACGTAAACGATTAATGCAGCTAATGTTCTCAACTCCCACTGTAGTTGTGATTTACGAGCGTGAGAAATGCGATTTTGTCTCAATAATAATAAATCCAATCCATATTTTTACTCTGCTTGTGTCATATTACAAAGTTTTGTTTGCCTTCGCTTCTTTTCCTTAGAAATATATAGCGATTAATTGACGGGAGATACCAGGAATGTTCTTTTGAACAGGGCATCAATGTGAAAGGTTGTGCAACGTTGTCAACAAGGGCATAATTGTTTTTTTTTTTCCCTCAGTGTTAGATTGTTTAGAGTAGGGTGTCTTAACCTGGGATCCAGGGGGACTTCTACCAAGCGGTCGTAGCCCAATCGCAACGCTTACCCTGACTGAGGTGTTTTCCTGTCACACCAGGCGAATGCCGGGATGGTACCTGGCTGATTACCCTCCAACATTCTCCCCCTCCCCCTTTCCTGGCCTGAAGCTGAGATGCCTAAAAGCCGTAAACAAAGTTCAAATTGTAGGGACCCTGAATGGGTTTCATGGGCTGCGTGTGTAAGTGTTGTGCAAAAACCAGTCAGACATTTAGTGTTACTATAGCTTGTATTGAGCGAAACTTTCGCAGATTCACGAATTACTGATACTTGTCATAGTGATAAATCATTTGCAGTTGTGAAATACATACGCCTTTGCTATAAATTCAGTTATATAAGGTACGTACATTACATGCAAACCTGAGCCTTAAATGCCTAAAGGCCATAAATAAAATTAAAAATTTATGATACTTTTAGGGAGAGGTCCATAAGGTTAAGAACCACGGGCTTATAGATTGATGTTCTTGCATCTTTATTGTTTGACATGAGTATTTTCCTCTGTTATACAACTCCTCGCTAGCCACCAGTTGTTAACTGTATAGCCTACGCCTAGTACTGTTTACGTTGATTATAAACTAAAAGAAAAAGGTACAAAATATTCCTTTAATAATTTTTATCACTTTTTAGTTTCAGCTTGTAGTAGTAGTTATAATAATATCGTTTGGCTGTAACTTTTAAACAATAATTGTATTGTATCGAGAAACAGAAATAGTGTGTGTGCTATGCTGTAGCTGATATTCCACTTTATGTGTAAAGAGTTTATAGTATTAATTCGTCACATTATTTAGTATATAATTCATGTCGTTGGTTTGTGCTATAATATTTGCTTATTTTTTCTTCATTGCAGGAGACAACAAACTTTCTGGGGTTTAGTGAAGATGACCTGAGAAAAGCGGTGAAGAAAGTGAGCTTAACACATGCAGACATGGGTTTTATGGGAGAGGATAAGTGGCTGAGTTTCCAAAGAGAACTAAATAACCCCTGTGAAGATGATTATAGATACTCACGCAAAAACGGATCTTTGCATAAAGCAGGTAGTTGTGGTAAGAATTTTGTGAAGTGTCAATATGAACAGCCTGATAAGAAATGTGGTAGTAGTGATATCTCATTGCAGCACAATCGCCAGTTCTTTTGCAAAAGCAAAAGCGAGAGAAGGAAGATAGGACCTAGAAAAAACAGTCAGACTTTCAGTAGTGATGCTTTGCAAAGGAATGCAGCAAGAAAGCTTCTCACTAAGGCCAAAAATTCTCAGCGGGAAGTAGGACATGAAAAAACAGTTCGCAAATTTATCTTGCCATCACGAAGTGTACATTCTTCCCGTGTGATAATACCAAATAAAAGATTTCTTCACGAGGACAGTTGTATAGGGTTTTCTACACAAGTAACTACTAAGAAACCCAGATTATTTAGGACTTCAAATAGTGAAACTTCAGTAAGTCTTGCCAATAACAGTGATGTGAGTGCGGTAGCTTCTAGTTCATTTCATTACTCAGGTACAAAAAATAACAACTTGAAAAACAATACTTCGTCACATGTCAATGTGGTGAGTCCATATAAACTTGCCTATAAAACTAATGCAAAGTTCGGACAATCGAATCTCACAGGTGCTAAGTCTTCCCCCGTAAAAGAACTGAATTCAGTGGTGTCGATATCAGAAGCAAATAGTATGCTGGAAACTATATCAAAGTACACTAGTAGCATCACTGGAGAAAAAGTTAAATCTGTTGGTCGACCAAGAAAACTGGATAAGAGAGCAGGACAATCAAATAATTTAGTGTCACATATTTCGTTTAAACCGTGGATGACCGAGGAAGAAGTGAAGGCCAGAGAGAAAATAGAGAGAATTCTTAAATCCCAGTGGGATGGAAGGATCCAACAGCATCATGGAATGGAAGGCGCAGCAGCTTCTAAACATAGGGCCAATATTTTACGGCAGGCTCGACTTGATCTTAATAAGTTATCTGGGACATTTTCTTCGCAAGAAGCTGTTAAGTGTAACAATACAACAGAAACAGGTAAGCTGTGTTAAAACGAAGGAATTTGTATGAAAATAAGGCTTTGTACAGAATGGAAGGAGGAGCACTGTTCGTTGCTTGCTTTTATTGATTTTATTTGTTGAAGTCCTTTTTAAGTTTTCGTTTTGTAGTGACTGCATATTCATAATATTTTAGTTATCTTTTAAATTACGTTATTTAATATTACACTTTTGTAACTTCTAGAGAAAGTCATGAATAGTGATTGTTGTTAATTCATATCTAGACGTGTGAACTGCTACAATTCGATGCGTTCTTACTAAAACTCATATCTTTACAAAAAAGATGTTGAATTTTTCAGGGATATTGCGAAAAACCATAGGACTGCCTTGTATCTCGTCAGTACAGAACTTATAATTATGAATAGGTAGACTTTATAAACTGCTGACTATACATTTTGTAAGTCTTGAGTATATTAATGCTTCGAAATGGCTATGTAATTTTTTTTTCTTTACTGTAACTGTTTTTACCTTAAGCAACTACGATAGTTGATTATTATTAGCACAATGATCACAACTTATTAATTTACTTCTATGTGGACATTTAGCGTTGGGTAATTTTTTCTATCTGGGTACCTTGAAGCTACAGAATCGAGTAACAGTAACTTTTTAAATGAATGAGAGTTGCGTTGCTGCTATTAAATCCTGAAACGTGTAATCCCCTTCTATTGCTACAATTTCAGTGGTAAAAGGGCGGTTTTATTTTTAAGAAGAACGCTTATTTATTTCATTTTTTACCCCTTTATGAACAATATAACAGAGGCATGACAGGCAGCCAAATGAAAACTGGTCAATCATCAAAAAGGTGCCATTGAACATTAATTACCTCCAAAGTAATCTCCAAAACAGTTAAGACATTTAACCCAGTGGAAGAAAAGACTGTCAGTTACATCCTTGAAGAACTTCTGGGCTGCCGACGGAACCACATCGTTACCTAGTCACACATGTCCGATAAATCGCATCGCATGCAAGTTAGTAACACAGGAGTTTATACAGTACTGACATCTGTTGGGGACCCGGAAGAAACACAGTGGCAACTGACACTTTGCACACAAGTCGTTTGTTTATTGTGCTGGAAGTAAGGTTAGCGACGTTAGTTCAACATCGGAAATGGGGGCGAGTGAAAAACAGAGTGGTTCGCTTTTTGACTGCTAAATGTGCTTTGTAATGGACAAACACAGTGTGCTTTTCTCGTGGTTCTACCGTTTCCTCCTACTTTCTTCATTCCACCAATTCATCCATCTGGCTTGAGCCAAAGTTGCCTAAAGGCTTTAACATTAAATTCAAATTTTGACTGCTGAGGGAGTTGGAGGACGAGAAATTCATCTTCACATGTCTGCTACCCAATCTCTCCCCATGTGATTTGCACATGTTTATAGAGCTGAAACGAGACATTCGTGGACATCGGTTGGCATCGGACGGGGACGTGTATGACGTGAGTTTAAGATGTGGTTCCGTCGGCGGCCCAGAAGATTCTTCAAGGATGGGATTGACCTCCATATCTCCCAGTGATAACAGTTTTGGAGATTACTTTGGAGGTAATTGATGTTCAATGACTGACCCGTTTTCATTTGACTTCCCCTCAAGATAATGAACTCGTCTCACATGGACTCTGCGCATTGTGGACATTTGTTCCACATTTGTGAGTACAGTTTATTTGTACACTAGCGAGTTGTTAGTTCTTTACGCCGCTTCTCGATTGGTACTCTTGTATGTAAAAGGGTCGATCATTTAAAAAAAATAATATTTTCCTTGCTGTTAATCTCATATGTTGACAGTTCAAAACCGCTATATTATTTCTGTTCATATTGGTTTCAGCATGACGTCCATTTTTGTTTCTTGGCACGTGGCATTTTCCCAATTTGTAGGTTTGGCACAGACTTCATTCTCTCAGCTCTGATAAATCCTAGGACAAACTTTCAAAAGTGTTTTTCAAATGCTATATTCATATACAGTTCATTATACTGTGCCTCTAAAAATTAGCTTTAACAAAAATTGTAAGCTTAGTGTTTTATTTCGATATCGCCCAAAATGTAATTTTCGGAACATGAGGGAAGGGGTAGCCAGTCAAGTACAAAATATCAATAGTGCATGGTGAAATTTATTCGAAATTGGAGAGTTGCATATTTTGTTTTTCTCCGTGGTGATAAAACTGTTAAATATCTGAAATTTACACATAATAAGGCGGTTTATGATATTGTCATGAGGTAGAATTTTCAAATTCAAATTTTTGAAGAGATGCAGGGTAGCAAAACTGTACTGTTTACAAAAATATGCCAGCTTCAAAAGAAGTTTTACAGAATTAAGGTACTCTACGTTTAATTTCGAGAGAGAGAAAGATTGAGATTCAAGTGATTTACGAGATACTACCTGCTACGTTGGTATTGAAAACAATTAAAATCCACTTGATTTGTACGAAGTACGTATTAATGCTTGTTTACATAGTCAAGTTTAATTTATAGCATCGACCCCAAAAATTATTACTGAAAGCAAATAATCGGCACGTTTTAATGAATGTGTTATTGCATTTTACTACTCAAATGTTGATCATAGGGTATCTTAATGTATGTATATTTCAGATTTAGAGATTTTCCAAGCAAAAATGTAGTTTTACCACCCTGTAGAGAAAGAAAATACTCAGCTTTTTAAATACAAATAAATTTTACATGAACTCTTGGTATATATGTACCTTTAAGAAAAATTCCAAATCCTCAGTAAATTACTCCCCACCAGTGTTGCCAACAACCTCTCAAGAAAAAAGGGCTAGATGGCCTTCAGAAATAAGCATTTTTACGCAAAAAATAGCTAGATTTTAAACTGCTAACCTATAACCCACATTGTAGATTTTAAACCCTTTTTTTGTGTATAGGATTATAAGTGAGTTATAGTAAAATTTGAAATGTTGGATTTTATTCACTAAAGACTAACAAGTAACATAGATGACTTTGAATTACAATAAAATCCATCAACAACTCACCTGACATGTGAAAGTCAACAGCCATAATTATCAGTCAAATTGAAATAAGTCGTCATCGATGACGTCGCAGCTAGCCGAAGCGCACAAGTATTATTTACGACTCAAGATTTTAAGTAAAAACATAGAAAAACACAAAAACATATTCTCACTGGCAACACACCCGAAAGAAACTCACTATTATTAATGTTCTTCAACAACAAGCTGTTTACACACTACCCGTAATCATAGAACGAAGAATCACTTGACTTCATTATTGTGTACAAAATTTACAGAAAATAAAATTCACATTTAATTTCATTTTCAAGTGGTAAAACAGGATAATGGGATAGTGTGAATTCTTTGAAGTCATTATAGATCTCCTATTTGTTTCCTTTAATAAACTAAAACAATGTCCGTGGCTTCAAAATTTGTATTAGAAAACTCTCATTCTTGCAATGAAATGCGAAATTAAAATAATTAAAAAGTAGCAAACGGGGCCGTTACGGTAGCGGCATTAAAATTCTTTCTGAGTTAGTATTGTTGAGTAGCTGTAAATCTGTGGGGTGGGGAAAGAGAAGAAGAATAAAAAAACAAGGATTTGTTGCGTAATAAAACATCCTCTGTCTTGATAAATCAATTAATGTGATTGTATATAATGACAGATAGGCTTATTTTTTGTTTACACTTTATTTTCAAAGAAAAAGTATTTTTTAGAATTAATTTAACGGCTAATAAAAAGACCACAAATGGCAAAAGAGTTTCATAAAATGAGCTATATTTAAGGCTATAATCATTTCGTGGATTTGTATAGCTAAAAGCCTCTCCAAATATGCTAGATTTATCCAAAAAAAGGCCAAATTGTCATCACTGCTCCCCACAGATATACTTGAAAAATAACACTGAAGGATTTCATACAAAACATTGACCTTACAATATCTATTGAAAATACTGTACTGAAGAACACTATAGTGTCTGAAAACTTGTCCTAGAATTTACCAGAGCTGAGATAATCAGGTTCGAGCCAGCCTCTGTAAATGGGGACATTTTCTCTCCCCAGGATGAAAAAATGACCACCATGTTTGGTTACGAAAACCAGTTGATTAATTGTGGAGATTCAGACGGATCATATTTGCATATAAAATAAGCTGAATCAGAACTAGAAAATTTTAAGTCAATTATATTTTAAAATTTTGATACCAAAATCAGTCATAAAAAAGGTAAAGCTGATGGCGCATGGGGAATGTGGAGGTAGCGCTTCACATATTCTCGACCTACGGTATAAACTGAGATGTGATGTCAGTCCCACACTCGGCTGCCTTTACCTTCCCAAGGTGCTCAGGAGTGCCAGACACTCGGATACTCATTGATAGGAGGCTTGAGTTTACCTCAGAGCGTCTGGTAAACATAAATAGGAAATTAAATGTGCGGGTAAAATCAACGAACGGATGTCGAATTTTAACTTCTATCTTGGTTCCTTCTTGCCTAACGTTTTGCTAAAATTATTTTGTTAGCTTTCGTGGCAAGATACTAGAAATTAGATATTGGAATAAATATGAATAATTTGTCCTAAAAGGACGTTTCAGTATGTAAGGTTCTGAAGAGAAGATAAGTAAATCGTTGGACGCATAACTAATTTGTACAGATTTTAATAATCATAGAAGTAAAGCATGTCAGAGAGTAAACTTTACGTATTTGCAGTAAAACGTATTACTGAATTCTAGTTGTAGAAACTCGGAATTTGTGTATATCTCTGTAAGTACCTACATGAAATATTACATATCCTGTTAATTAGGACGTATTGTTGAATTACATCGCACTAACTACTGCTGAATATCGAACACGTAATATAGAAGGTGGCCGAGAGGCTAAAACGCTCGCTTTCTATTCAAATCCCACCGGGGTCCATTGAATGTAGTGGTTCGGAGCTCATTTACCAAAAATTGTAGGTCCTGTCCTTAGCTCAGCAGCTCGTTTAGGACATTAATAAGAATTCACTCACATAATATAGAAAGTGAATGGGAGTAGTTCAGATAGACTGTTTGTGGATTGTAATAGTCGTCGAATACGTAAAATTGTGAAAATAAATAAACGAAAATAACAAAATTAAAAAAAAAAAAAAAAAAAAAACCACCACATTAAACAAATGAAACTCATTTCTGTGCTAATCTCCGAAAATAGTTACCTTTCTACTCATAAATTAATCTTTGAGAATTTTGCATGTTGAAAGTTCACAAATTAGCAACAGTTGTGGTGTGTATTGTTTTTCTGGGGTGATCACACCAAGCACATTCAACATTGCATACAACGAATCATCATAAGAAACCTTTGTAGAATACTGCTGTAGAATTTTCATCGTATTTGGTAATGAATGGATGATTTTTAATATGCATAAATCATCATCGCTGTTACTCGATCCAGAAGCTTCAGTTGATATGCTTTCTCTGCAAATTGATCGACTTCTCTTCTAATTTAAATGCCAACTGAAACCTGTTTGATTCCTATGTTCAAACTCAAAGTAAAATCGGAAATCAGTTAATAGAAATCGGAAATCGAGCCTTGGTAGTGATGAGGAAATCAACAACAAAAAATGCACTTAATTTGTAGTTTAGGTTTAGGTTATTACCTATGCGCTTTTGTGTAGAGTTGATTTCAATTTAAAAACGTCTCGCAGCTTTTTAAGATTAATTCTAAATAAATAGAATCTGTTGATGATAACGCATGATTGTTAAGATTATTGATCATATTTATAATAATCCTAAACTATAATGTATCATTGATATCTGTTGTGTACTTAAAGTGAGTACAAATATGTTGATTTTTAATACATTCTGCCATAAGTTGCATCTGAAAAGTGAGATAATACGTCGACTGTTTACAAATGTATATAAATGTATGTTTAGAGAATCGAACCACGGAAAACGACAAACGCCGAATCTCTAAAATTGATACTAGTTCTTCCAAAGAATGTTCTTCGGAATTTAATTTAATTAAAAAAAAAAAAGTTCATTGTTCTTAGTCGAATTTCCCATCCATTCTTTACATTTCCTAGAAATATTTTGAGCCTTACCAGCTTTGATTTATTTTCTGTGATGTTATTCCTGTAATGACTCATATCTGATCTCCCAAATGTTACTTCTACTTCAGACGTTAATGTTTTGATCTAACCTTTTTCATTATTCATAATCGTCTTAGTTGAGTAGCAGTTTCAAATGGTCTGTAAATTAATTTTATGTTTTTGACTCAACAGTGCTGTAAATCTGTTCATCGGCTTTGGTTGGAGTTTTGAAGTATATTTCATTTTAGCAGTTAGGCCCAGATTTTGGCGGAAGTGACTATATTTGGCTCAAATATAGTTTGCATAACTAAACAGTTAAAAATTACTTCCAAGTCCGATTCCTTGATTTCGTTTTCAAATTTCTCGTGCGTCGAATACCATAAGTGTTTGTAAATGTAAATGTGTAGTTTGTTAGCGTGGTCCTCGTTTTAGTTTGTTGAGATTTTTTTTTTGTTTATTTATAGTGATGTTTTTTGTATAGTGAGTTTTTATTTGTAGTGATTTTTTTTTAATTCTTAATTGTTGAAATAGTGTAAAAAGTGTCCATGTTCCTTGTAAAATTTTGCGAATGAAACTTAAGTAGCAGTTTTTTAGTATCATGTAGACCATGTTTAATACAGTTTATTTTTTCTAGAAAATTTAGGAAAAAAGTTGTGTTTTTCAAATGTTGGGATACTTTCCGGTATAATTTGCTTTCACCATTCTTGGGTTTGACAATTTTTGGTGTTAGACTTCTTTTTTTCTCGCATCGAAGATAGCAACTAACAGAAGAAACGAAACTTGAGTAGACTAGGTAAAAAATGAATTTTTATGGGCGGTAACAGCACTATGGCTTACGCCCGTCCCGTTGAGTAGACTAGGTGATGCACAAATTAGAATAAAAATGGCGTATTAGCAGATACTTTCATATTTTACTTGTACATTTCTACTCCCTAAATTAAGAAATACGGAGCTTGTATAATACAGTTTACGCGATTAGTCAGAACACTCACTCAGAATTCAACCAACATAATTCGTAAGATACAGGCAAAAGAAGTAATGAATGCATAGTCGAAAATATTCCATTTGCGACATAATCTGCCATGAGTGTCGAAATTTTGATAATTTCATATTAAGATTGTGATTAAGCTTGAAGACAAAAGATGAAAGTCGGAATTCGTTTCATTCTGTTGGCACTTTCCCAAATACCGGTAATTTTATTAAATTTTAGAAAACAGTTCTTAGAAATAGTCTGTGCACAAAATATCTTGAAAATATTCAGTAAATAAAATATAAAGGTTCCAAGGGATCATTATATTTTATAATTTTATTTCTTACATTTAAGAGGGCTCCTCGCTCCAACTCCCCCATTTTTAATTTTTTTCAAAATGTTAAAAAAACAACAAAAAAAAACAACCTAAGAGTACTATCAAAAATGTAAGTTCATAGAGTATTAGAACTTAAAAATTACTATAAAATGCAATGAGTACTGAGACTTCAATTAAATAATGACGTCATAATCTTTAAAAACTTACCACTCATCAATGGACAAGATCTCGAGATCGATGTCCATTGTATTTTATAGTAACTTGTAAGTTCTAGTGCGCTATGAACTTACATTTTTGATAGTACTCTTAGCTTTTGAAATATTTTGAAAAACGTTACAAATGGGGTGTTGGAGCGAGTAGCCCTCTTAATGCGTTGTTTGTTAAAGAAATTATTTAAATATTTTCAGTTTTGAAATAGTTTTAGGGATATCGTCACAAATTTTTTTATGATCATTATATTTTTTTTAATGATTTCTATGCCGTAAAATTAAGAAAATAGTGACATTTGAAACAGGCTTGACTTTCTATCATCTTCCGCTTAGTCATAATTGTGAAGCGCTATCATCAAAATTCCGATATTTAATGCAGATCATTTCGAACATTGTACGTTGTAGGTTCCTTATTTATTATTAATTGTTTTGCTTGTCTTCACCTTATTTCTTGTAATATCAGTTTTATTATGACATGTAATTTTGATCGTTTCATCGACTTAGCTGCCGAGGTCGTTGGAGACGTAACATTATTAAACATTTCTGACGATGTCTGCGGCTAACGCTATGGTCATATTGCGCCCGGTTTCGACCGAACGTTCGCAATGGAGAACACGACCGAAAACTAGAACAAACAACACTATTTAAGTATGTGTGGTCACATCTGAACACGTCCGAACACGGCAGTGCAGGTCCGTGGCACAAAGTGACCACACACACATTTACTTCGTGTTGTTTGTTCTACCGTTTTCTGCCGTGTTCGCCAGTTTGAAAATTCGAACTAAACCGGGTGCAATGTGACAATAGGGTAATATGCGAACAATTTTGTAAAGTATAGAAGATCGTCGTGAAAACGGAAAATTTTATTAAGTAGCATAACATCGTTTCTAGAATTGTTTAAATATAATGAAAATTATTATTGATCATGTAAAGTACAGTATTTATAAGAAAGATAGTAAATAAAAGTTTTTACGTGAATATTTGTTTCACGAGGGACACTTACGCGAAATGCTAGCGTTGTTAGAAGGTTTGTTGAAAAAAAATCTGAAATAACATGTGTTAGTCAGGTCTCCATTATTCAGAACTTTTTTTTCTCCTTTATCCTATTATATTCAGATCATGTTATTGCTTTCTTCTAACAACAATGCTTTTACAGAATAATTCTGATCATTAAGGAGTAACCTCACCATTAAGATTAAAGAAACTACAACATGGGGAAGGAAGAATAATTTGTGTGTAACCATGATGCGCGAGGAGACCGTAGAATCCAAAGTACAATTGTACTTACGTAAAATTCGCCTCATTTTTGTGAACTGAACAGCTGAGGTTAATTACATATAAGTACCTTGTACATAATTTGAAGTTTAGTTGACAGAATTTGATTCCTGTGTCATGTTGCAAGTTTGTATGAACACAAATTTTCTTGTCCGCCATTTTAGTTCTGATTTGTGCGTCCATACTGGAGAAAGGGAGGGGAAATAGGCTTCCCAGCCATTTAGATAGTATAACTTAAAGTTAACTGTAACTCCAGTTCTAATTGTAAAATGTTCTTAAAGGGCCCAGTTGAATCGGCCAAATTTGGTGTTATTCAAAGGTAATGTTTATAGTCAGTTGAAGATAACATTGGTCGAAGTTACTTGTAGTGACAAGTTATCAGCAACTTTTTTAAACACTTAATTTAGTCATGTGCTTGAAACGGAGAAGCTCGACCCAATATTTCGAACAATGGTAATTTTTTGGGGTACCCTATCTTATTTTTCTGCTATCTGCACAATATTTTATAGGTTTCTAGAGAGTGTGTAAATGGGAAGTTGGCCGCTGTTGACATTCAACTTCGTGGTTTCCGCTTTGCCATGTTCTTCAGTTCACTATTGTCTTTTCAAGCATATTTTTGTCTACATCTTCAAATTCGCTTAATATTACTTCATTACAGATTTCCTGTTTAATATTAACTTCCGTGACTTGCTGTTTCATGGAAATTGTGTAAGAAATCTGGTGTAGTTTCAGGTAGTGGATGCTAGTTGTTGATGATTTAAATTGAATGTCTACAGTGTGAAATATTCTTTCTTCCCAGTTTCTGTAGGCAAGGAGGAAGAAGACGAAGGTATTGAGAAGAAGACGTCGATAACTTGTGGTGTGTGTGGTGCTGTTAGGTATTACACACACATAAAGCAAACTCGTAAATTTAAGATTCATAGTTGTGAGTCTTGTAGGAAACTTATAACCAGATGTATTAGGTCAGTTAGAAGTGGCACACCTAATACGAGATTCCGGTCATCTTTCGTATGTTCAGGGAACGGTAAGAATATTTTTAGTTTTTTTTTTTACTTCCTTTTTGTAAGATAGATTACAATGTTCACTAATAAGTAAAAAGATGGAGTGAAATTTCGGGAAAGTATGGGCAGCTTTTTGAATTTAACCTCACATTATTTCGAGAATAACATGTGTTTCTAATGAATTTCGTAATATAACTAAAGACCCATCCATATTTGCCATGACACCAGTAAATTTAAGTTCGTATATTTTTCCCCACTTATCTTTCCTTCCACCTATCTTAAGTATATCAGATCTATGATAAGCAGTATGATACCGCTACGACACGAGTCTGATATGAAATATATATAGTTGAAAGTGTTTAAGAATTCAACGGGACATCAGTCGGCACACAAGTAAGTAATGATTCATTTAATTCTTAAGAAATCACAAGCTTACCTTTGGGCGGCCAGAGGTTCCAATACAATATGGGTAAAAGGAAATGTAGGGCTAAGTAGTACGTGTAACCTTGTCAACAGGAAGTATATTGCAGAAGAATACTGTCGACAAGGTTGCACGTACTGTTTAACACTAAATTTCCTCCTACCCATATGGCCTTACCTTTTAAATCAACTGAAGAAGTGTATGTGTTGTTACGCAAAAATATTTTTGGTATTCTTAAATGTTCTTATTGTGTACATATTTAGCAAGGAACATCTGGTCACCCAAAAGTAGACTTATGCTTTCCTCGTTACGAAACTAACCATTTGAAAGAAATTACAGTTTTTCTTATTATTTTAGTTAGCAGCGTCTACTAGAATTTTAAGTGAAGTACACACATTTTAAAAGTGACATATTCTAGTGCGATTGTAGTTTCCGAAGATTTCTACATTAGTATTAATGTATTGAATATTTCAACATATTAACTATTGCCTTACACGTAGATTAAAACACCAAAAAACAATAGAGGGAAGGATAAAGTAAGAGAGAATAAGTGCTAGAAAACTGTCTGCAACAAAGTCAAACATGACAGTATGTAGCAGATAGTTATTAATTTTGATTTTCTTGTCTTTCTTAGTTTTCTTATCTACGTATGAGGAAAAATAGTTTGCCAAAAGGTCAGAAACTAACATCAATATACAGATCTTCCGGAAACTACAGTCATACTTGAGTAAGTTGCTCTTAATGGGTAACACTTTTGCGTTATAGTAATTCAAAGATATTTTAAATACATATTTTACATATGAGGGTTTACACACAATGGATTTGCTAGAATACTTTTAAAATTACTTATGTTACATATCCGATGTTTCTCTGCGATATCACGCAGCATAATCATGCAAATTAGAACACTTGAGGCAAAAGTGGATGAAGAGAAGAAAAATTTGTATAGAATATAGTAAGAGAGAGAATTGTTAAACAGAACTTTGTGTGTATAGGATGACTACAAAAAGATAGCACCTTACATATGTAGAGTTCTTATTTTTTATTTATTTACTCTTATCTGTTTACTATTTTGTATACATATTTCTTTCATCCACATGTGTCTCGGGTGTTTAATTTCCATGATTATGCGCTGCGTCGCAGAGAAACGTCGAATTTGCAACATGACTGTAGATCATGTGGACTTGCCAACATTCACGTAAATAACACGTATATTGAAAATATAGTCCCCTGTGTACGGATACCCGTATTTAAATTAAGCATACTTTATCTGAACTAGTGCAGTAAAAATAGTTGCAAATCCTACTGAATTGACGTTAAGTATTGTTGTACTAGTTGTACGCGATTTTTTTTTTAAGTTCAGAATATTCATTACTGTATTTTCCCTTATTATTCTGATGTAGATGTATAGCATCTTGGCTTAGCCAATACAAACACACTTCAGTTTGTATATAACCTTGTCATGTATACATAGTGTAACATAATTCGACTGACAAACTTGGAAGGATGATAGTATGTCATGAAATAAGAAGAAAAGTTTATTATCGGGGTGCAAATTCCGCCGTGTTTCAGAGCTACAGACTACCGAAAGCGTGGGAAAATGGACTTGAGCTTCATATTTCCAATGCCTCTAAAAGTAAAGCTGAGGTGGCATGGTACCGTCAAAGACTTTAAACCTGCTTTTTCCAAAACTGTGCATTGGATGCTCAAGGAATAGGGAAAGGAAGTAGGGGATGCCCGATAATTCTCTAAGTAAAGCTGGGTCAAAATAAGCAGGTCCAGCAAGTAACAATAATTCGTTTGCGGTAAGTCGATATTTCAAATTTCCTTTGCCGGACGAATTTCTATAAAGATGCGTGGTTACATAACGAATAGGAGTAAGCATTACATTTCAACGAACGTTAGGTTTACCTATCAGTAAGAGAGACTTCCATTGTGGGGTGGGTGTTGGTGATTTTGTTTATCACCTTTACTCATGCAGAAAATCTTATTCCTGCTTTTTTCGACCCACGTTTACGGAATTCCTCGCGCATCCATTGCACAATTTTATAACATATTTTTGAATAGAGTAGGTTTGAAGTCTGACGGTACCGTGCAACCTCAGCTCTACTGTTAATAGTATTGGAAATATGAAGCTCTAAAGTTGATTTTCCCACGTTTTTGGCAGCTTGTAGCTGCGAAACGCGGAGGAATTCGCACCTCGATGACCAGGATTTTCTTTTTATTTGATGCACTATCATCCCTCCAAGTTCGTCGGTCGAATTCTGTTTACATCCTTTATATTGTAGTACGGTGTTAGCATAGCCAGTTTACGGAACGTATTTTTAGACGTTAAGCGACTTATACGTTTTTGAAATATTTTTCTTTTGAATAAAGAAAACTTCCTTTAATTTAGTTACATTTCTCCCTCTCTAGGTGCCTGCATCCTTCCGCCTGGAAAAGTTTCTTTTATAGCAAGTAACAGTAATTCTACGGAGAGGAATCCTTATTGTCGAGTGTGTAGGTTAAAATTGTGCCTACAAACTTACAGTATTCCCAAAACACTTAAGAAACAAGTTGCCACTTTCCTTCCAGCAGACATTCGTAAATCGCTTCTAGCAGAAGACGATGAACAAGACGTTCTTGTAAAGAAAAGAAAGTATCGCGACAGAGCGAAACAAGAGCATGAAGAAAATGGTAAATCGACATATTCAGGAAGCACAGACTTGGATGAGGGTGAGGATGTGATTCTACAAAAGTTGCCTCATGGCTGGCTTAAAAAAATTGTGTGGAAATATAATAGTGAGAAACATTGGGATGTGTTTCTTGTTAGTCCAAACGGGAAAAAGTTTTCAAGTCGAAGTGAGGTGATGGCGTACGTGGAAGAAGCCAAAATACCATATTGCGACAGTTACCATAATTTCTTAGTGCCTTCTTATTTGGACAGAATGGTGTTCCATCAGGAAGTTGAAGATGGATGCTTTAATGGGATGTTGAAAGATTATAGTAGATTCAAGAGAATGAGAAAAGACTTACGAAAAGAAGTAAATGCAAATGAATCTACTGTGAGGCATACAAAAATTCGAGCAGCTCAACGTCTGAAGAAGAGGGCGACGAAGCAGTACGTTAAAATTAGAGGTAAACAGATATTTCTTTCATAAAATTTGCAGTGAAAAAGTTAATGCTGTTTTACTTCGCCGTATCAGATTAATATTGTCAGTAATATGTAGAGCCCGTATGTTTAGGCATTATAAAATGTGAAGTTAGGTAGGTACAGAGGTACTGAAAATGAAAGAGGAAAAATTAGACGCACAAGGCTGAGTACGCAAAATTG
>JAGDQP010036142.1:0-16264 GCA_022664845.1 Lepisma saccharinum | reverse complement strand
TTTTAACATTTAGATCTTCAGTTGATTACATGTGAACTTCGGTATTATTTATTTGTAATATGTATGTTTATATTTCTGTCCCTTAAAGAAATGTATGGTTAATTACGGGAATTTTTCTCGGCCTAAGCCTTAGATGCCTAAAAACCATAAACAAAATTCAAATTCAAAGAGAATGTTCCCTCTTCGAAAGGTATTTCACAGAAGTGTTGTTTTCTAAATGTCAATGCATTTGTGACTTGGGAACGATAATCGAAAACGTTGCTGAGCTAACCCACATTTTCTCTTTTCTGGGCCTTGCATGTGAGAATCGTAGCATAACATGCAGGTTAATCTTCTGTCCTGAATGCATAACTCAAGTGAACAATTCTGAATTCGTGAAATGGCATCTTCCTCAAGAGAGAGCATCACCCGTTCCGCAACTGTAGAGTCATTTTCAGAGTTAACTTATTTCAACATCCTTCGATTGAATTATTGTTGTAATGCTTTTCTGGTTTCTCAGTAGTTTTCTTTTAGGGGGGCCGGAAGCATACTACCATTTTTTCTCTGAGAGTAGCGGTGATTTGATACAGGTATGAATACGTACGGGTGTACATGGAAGTTTGAAAATGCTTAAGAATTTTCACATTGCTTCTTAATAACTAAAGCAAATTTTCCGCATTCTTAATTATTTTGTTGAGCTCTACAGGATGTTAAGAAAAGTGATGGGCATAATTTTAGGGGTGAATTTCTCACATAAAAACAAGGAAAGAATTAAAAATATATATCGGTGTGCGTGGTTTCGGAGCTAGGTGTCCAGATATACAGGGTGTTTCAGGAGGAAAAAAGTAAATATTCAATGGGGTGATTGTACATGACTCGTACAGCAAGAAAGTTTGTATAAACATATACAAGGTTTTAAGACCATTTCAGAGATATAGTTACATAAAGTTTTGCAAGGGTGATAAGTGATATCGGTGTCTGAAGCACTACCACTAGAGAAAAGCAGCGGAAGTGAAAGAACATGGACACCGTAGGTCACTGTTGGTATGTAGAAATATGTCAAAACAGGTGCTTTAAAATGTCTCCATTAACCTCCAAACACTTGGGGCCCTAATTAGTAATGATTGGGTCCATTGCGCAGTGCTTCCCTGTTGAGACGAAGTTCGTCCGCTGCAGCCCTAATGTCCTCTGGTGTGTTCACCGTACGTTCGTACACATTCTCTTTCAGCCAGCCCCAAATAGCGTAGTCCATGGGTGTTAAGTCTGGATATCTAGGAGGCATTGAACAGGGCCAACGCGCCATATCCACCGGCCTGGGTATTTTGTGTTAAGGAAGCTGGTCATATTGTGCGTCGAATGGCATGGTTCTCCGTACGGGCTCGCATAAGGGTTGTAGCGGACGAACTTCGTCTCAATAGGGAAGCACTGCGCCAATGTACCCAATCATTACTAATGAGGGGCCACAAGTGTTTCGAGGTTAATGGAGACATTTTCGAGCACGTGCTCTCACATTTATGCATACCAGCGGTGAACTACAGTGTCCATGTTCTTTCCCTTCCGCTTATTTTCTCTAGTGGTAGTGCTTCAGACACCGATATCACTTGTCACCCTTGCAAAACTTTATGTAACTATATCTCTGAAATGGTCTTAAAACCTTGTATATGTTTATACAAACTTTTTTGCTGTACGAGTCATGTACAATCACCCCATAGAATATTTACCTTTCCTCCTGAAACACCCTGTAGAGATGCATCTTTATGAATGTCGCCATATCTCGGCAAATAGTGCCAAGAAGTGTCAGCTTGGTAAATCACAGTCAAAGTTGTACCCTATATGTGTGTATTTGAAAATAGTTTGTGACTGAGGGAGTGAGTATAACTTGCACGAATTTTCCAGGGTTAAGAATTTCACTGTGAAATTTCAATAGGCAAACACACATATCTTGTTCAAGCTTTATTCTTTAATCACAAATTTCATTGGAGCCTACTTTACCACGAACTGTAGGTCGTGTCCTTAAAACCTCATCAACTCGTTTACGACGTTAATAACAATTTAATCAATCAATTGTAAAGTAAATTTGAATAGTCTTTCACGTTTTGTGAAAAGGAACCCGGGGGTTAAACTCAAGAGCGTTTCAATCAAGAAAACTTAAAAAAAGTGTCGACCTGAGCCAGAAATGCATGAAGTCCATAAATTCGTTCTTGAATACAGTGTATACGAGAGATATTAAGATAGGGTCGTCTAAATTGTATTTATTTATAGTCTTTTGACATCTTTGGCTCAGGATGATAAGTAGGGTTGTCACCTTTTGATGAATAAATTACGGGACACTCGGCAAAAAATACGGGATAATATCAAAAAATACGAGTCAGATATGAAATAACCTAAAATTAAAAGCAATTTGTAAGACCCTCTATTACCATATAACTACACACACACATTACACGTTTCAAATTCTCCTTTGAGGGTTGTTTCAACATTTTCTTTCAGACTCTGCCATGTTGGCACTTGATTTCGAATGTTAGAGACAATATATAAGAAACACTAATACCTTATCTAAAATAAATTATACCACCGCACACATAAAACGTCTTGCTTGTTTGAAAATATGTGTGTGAATTTACCACTCTTAATACGGGACGCGTAATTTTTACCTAAAATACGGGACATCTTGTACTACACGGGACAGGTGGCAACCCTAATGATAAGTGCTGTTTGGCTATTAAGAGTTTTATTTTTTAATTTAATATATGTTTATTAGATTCGGCATGCCTTAAACAACTACTGTACACAGTTTCCACTACTATGAAGGAATTTATCCTAACAGGACACACATTTCTGTATATCCTCTTCATACGTAAGGCCGCTTCAGAAGATTGTACTTTTTTTTTAATGAACCTCAATATAAATTAACTAGAGATAGGTCGATACCAGAATTTCTCGATACGGAAACTTCGACCTTCACTAGAGATGGTTCGGAATTTCTGACCTTCGATACTGGATATTCGATACTTTCTTTAACATTGTTCTACAACGCAAATGATATATATTTAACTAAAAGTAATTATGTAATATATAAATTAGGGTAGGTCGATAATTTCTCGATACTCGATACTGGTATTTACTTCTGACCTTCGGTACTTGGTACTTTCTGTAATATTGTTCTACCCCATACAGAACAGGCACATTCTAGGAATATGCAACGAATATCCCAAGTATATTCTACGATATTTTTGGTATATGCGTAGAGTATTCTTTGAATATCTAAATATGAGGAATAAGCGCATATCCCAAGGATTTTCCTGGGAATATTCCAGTATACTCTACGAATATGCCGAGAAGAATTATTCTTCTCGACATATTACACACAAGAGTGTAATTGGATAACAGTGTGAATTTATAAAGTTAAAACAAACCTCCTTTCTCTCTAAATGATTTATGACACTCTTCAGTATACAAAAGTACCTATATAATGATTCACCACATATGAACAACAGTATAAATTATTAGAGTTTTCTTAGAAAGAACTCAATTTCATCAAGAGTATAACCCTCACTTTGTACTAAAACATTCTTCACTTCCTGTTTAAATCTTGAAGATGTAAGGCCCTTGAACTCCATAGGCAAAAGATTAAAAAATCTTATACTCTGTATGACATACGACTTGTGAATTTTTTCCAGTCTTGCTCTTGGTTTTCTAAGTAAGTGCTTATTCCTAGTATTAAGGGAGTGTACAGTTATACCCACATCAAATTCAATCAAATGGGATTTAATATATAATATTGATTGAAAAACAAAATTACTTGGAACAGTTCAAATCCTAAGGTGTTTAAAGTAACCTCTACAAGATTCACGTCCAGCTATATTAAAAATTGTTCTAATAGCCTTTTTTTTGCCATAAGAATACCTCCTCTGCCCTTGGAGCACTTCCCCAAAGGAGTAATTAATATGTGACTGGATAAGAGCATGATAAGACATCTTTAGATTTGTCAATGATAAAATAATATTTTAATCGTCCTAGTAGATATACATTCTTAGCCAATTTCTTTATAACATGATCAATGTGAGTGTTCCATGTCAGACCTCCGTCAAGATGGACACTCAACAACTTAACCGAGTTCCTGATGTTAAGCATTAAAATGTTCTTATTTAGAGTAAGAAGAATGTTTTCTGTTTTATCAAAATTTAAATGCAATTCATTTTGTTTGAACCATAAACTGGCACGTCTAAATTCGTCTGCCTTTTCAATATTTAGATCAGCTAAATTTCTATTACTCAATATCATTGTAGTATCATCTGCGTATAATATTGGTCTTGTTCGCAAAGACTGAGGGAAGTCATTCATATATATGACAAACAAGAACGGCCCCAATACAGAGCCCTGTGGAACGCCCATATTTATAGTCATAGTTCCAGAAATATTGTCGTTCATTTTTACAACTTGATTACGATCCAAAAGGTATGAACGAAGTAGATTTAGTTCTTTCCCTTCTATTCCATACAAAAATAATTTTTCAATTAATAAATTGCGTGAAAGAGTATCAAAAGATTTACTTAGATCAATTAAGGTTGCAGAAGATCTTTCGTTGTTCCATGTTTGAGTATATTTCACTAACTACTTTCTCTACCGCATCAATCGTTCCAAAACTCGTACTGACAGTCATTCAGAAGTATATTCGCCTCAAAATAAGCACTCAATTGCTCCAATAATATATACTTAAAAACCTTAGATATTATGGGAGTAAGAGCAATTGGGCGAAAATTATTTGGTTCTTTTTTGTTGCCTTTCTTGTGGATTGGTACGACGATTGTATTCTTTAATACAAAGGGAAATGAATATTAACTATGTAGCCTAGTACTGCTGTGTTCACTCCATTACATATTATTTTTTATATTAAAAAATAAATGTTGTATAATAATATATTGTATGTGTTTTTATACACGAACGCCGAGCAGTTCTCAGCTTGTTAACGGTCGGATGGGAGTTAGAACAGATTGTACGAGGGTCGTTCCGAAAGTAATGCAACGGTGGGAGTAACTTGTTTATGTATTGACGTATGTTGCTCAAATTTCACATGTTAGTAGAGTAGCTCTTCCTGGATACTCATGTTCCGTAATTTCTTTATTCGTAGGAAATGGACATGGATTCGAAGCTGAAACAACGTGCAGTCATTGAATTCTTGACAAAGGAAGGGTGCGGCCTTGCTGACATCCACAGAAGGCTGAAAAATATCTACGGAGACAGCACGATTGATAAGAGCAATGTGCAGAGATGGATGAAGAAGTTCAAAGAAGGAGAAATCAGCATTGAAGACAAACCACGCAGTGGGAGGCTCGTAACTGCGAGCACTGACGTGAATCGCCAAAGACTGGATGAAGTGACTCGTGCGGACAGACGAATCACAGTGCGTGAGCTTGCTGCACAACTGGACTGTTGCCACAATGCCGTGGATGGGATGGTGAAAGACTTAGGGTATCGGAAAGTGTGTGCGAAGTGGGTACCGAGGCAGCTGACACGTGATTTAAAGGACAGAAGAGTGGAAGTCTGCTCTGAGCTGCTGGAAGGATTTGAAGCTAGCGAAAACACGTTTTTCTCTGATCTGGTCACAGGGGATGAAACATGGGTATATGCGTATGATCCGGAAACAAAGAATCAGTCGAAGGAATGGCATCACACCTCTTCTCCAAGACCTAAAAAGTTCAAAAGCCAGCGATCAGCAAAGAAACTCATGGCGACAGTTTTTTGGGATGACAAGGGAGTCATTCTCGTTGATTTTCTGGAACATGGTTGTACCGTGAACAGCAACAGCTACATTACAACACTCAGGAAGCTTCGAGAAGCAATCAGGAAGAAGAGACCAAACAAGAATTTGAAAGCGATCCAAATTCATCACGATAATGCGAAACACCACACGTCTTTGGAAACAAGTCAGGTGATTGGCAACTTGGGCTGGTCAGTGGTCCCTCACCCGCCGTACAGTCCGGATTTAGTACCTTCTGACTTCTACTTGTTTAGCCCAATGAAGAACAGTCTTCGGGGACGACACTTTCAGGACAGAGATGAGGTGAAAATGGCAGTGGAGTAGTGGGTTCGACAGTGAAACCTGAATTTTTCCAAAGAGGATTCGAGTGTTGGGTTCAACGCTGGCGGAAATGTATCGCTTGTAATGGAGACTATGTTGAATAGTGCCATTGTGTAGAGGAAGAGTTACTCAAATAACGTGTATAATTTGACAGGCCTCCGACATGTTTTCACTATGTTACACCTACCGTTGCATTACTTTCGGAACGACCCTCGTATCATTTAGCATTAAGGGTTCGTCTCAGTAATCGCTTGGATAAACGACAGAGACAGCATCGAAGTGTTTTGTATTTCTGTTAATATTTGCAAACGCCTCAAACAAGGATGAGTGAAATATTTAAAGCAGCTTGTGAACTTCATGGTAACATGCTCCTAACTTATTCTGACATCATGAAAGGATATTTATGGTGGAGAGATCGCGTGGAAACGGTATGATAAAGACCCCAGTGTTTTGAATTTAAAACAAATCTTTTAATTTATATGAAAATGTTTGGTGAAAGCATCACTACCAACGATTTCTGGTCAGCAGATAATTCAGAAGATAGGATACTACAATCTAAAAAAAAGGTTCTAAAGAAAAACTTGAAATCTACTTAGTATAATAAAAAATATCTTGAGAAAATATTCAAGGAAGATATTTTTAAGTTTTTTGGTATATATATTCTTGTAAATGTAATGAGTGTTCTATGTGCCACTACAAAATAAAAGTGTCTGTACGCGAAAGAAAATACCTACTCGAATACACTAACAAAATATGATAACTGGTATTGTTGACATCAAAACCACGAACAAAATTGAAGTGATTGGAAAGGAAAGAAAAAACAGGGAAAATGTTGGGAAAAATGAAAGAAATGGAACTCCAGAAGCACATCTCACTAAGCAACACTTCGAGCTATTATAGTGATGCATACGCATTAAAAGAGGATGAAATTCTGCATTAAGCTAATCACAACTGCCAACATGAAAATTATTAACATCTCCGTACACCAGAGGGTTAGTATTGGAATATTTAGCAGAGGTATCAAGAATACATGTGCATCTCTTATTGTAAATGCTGTTTCGTAATATTTTGGCTTGATTAATAAAGAAGATCCATAAAAAAATATTTACAGACGTAAAATAAAAAGAGAATGAAAGACTGAGAACTGATGTTATTGAGACAGAAACAAAATAAAAATAAATTGTTTCGCAAGTACATATCTGGAATTTATTTCTATGGATAAGAAGATAAAACTCTTACCACTGAAAAAAAAAAAAAAGTGAACAAGCCATTACACAAGAATCATTCATGAAGAACATATGGTGATTATCACAGAATCTAGCTCCAATTATTTGGGACATGTCTCCAGCATTTTTAATTATCTGAAGAACTTGGAGAAAATTTGAACATTGTTACTGATGGTTGCAATGGCATAGTTGTTAATACCGGCTCGAAAGAACTGGTATTACAGAGCACTTTCAAACAGCTTTGAAGAAGCGCATGCAATCGTTTATATGCTTACTTCATGTCAATGAATTGTCGTTTCGCAAGTTGATGCAACGATTAAATTGAAAAACAAACGACACATGGGGCTCTATAGGAAACTGTGAACATTTTCCACAGCATAGAAGAATACATATCGCCAGTGGATGTAAATGAATTAAGAAGAACACATAAATATCTCAATGAAATATGTCTGGCAATAAAGAATGGCAATGCATCCCGAGATTTGGCGAAAAACAACCACCTAGGAACATATCCCACTCCAGGTGGCTCACAACAGGAACCATAAATTTTAGATTGCACATTGCAACGAAAAATCCATCAGAATCATTGAAAAATTTAATAACATATGTCGTCCTGGTATATGCTTCTAGTTATCTTTCAATTAAATGCCGGAAAACATGTTAATACCAATGATAGAGGATTATCGACAGCATATCAATCATGAATTAGCTGTATGTCGTATACTGAATGTTGACACTCTGATAATGAAAGTATTTGTGATTTTATAGAGACAAATTTTAACTTAGATGTCGAAAATCATTTAGATTTAGTCAACTGGCAGGCTGTTGCAATAACAGAGCCAACTTTGACCAAGAATATTAGCGAAAAAGTACTCACGGGAGATTATTTCGAAGATACCGGATGAAACTGACATATTTCAATATTCATGCCACTCTCAGTCCATAGAAAAATATGGAAAGATGGTTACAGAGACATTATCTTCAGTGCGTGGTACTACTGCAAGAGACGGATTATTACGAGCAAGAATTTCTTTAACATAAAAGTTGCCCCAAATTGAGACCAAAAAGCACTTTGCAATTGAACTATTATGGTAACCAAGGTAAGATATACTGTGTGGGAAGGTGGTGGAATACGACTTGCAGCCATCTCCTCGTAGTATGTTCCGGGTTGCTTTTTGTTAAAATATCAAGCAAATGGCTGCGATTAAAAATATAAACGCATTATATATCTTGTAATAACTTTCAAGGTTGTCTACGAACCTGAAGATGTTAATTCTCTGAACTGAACGTTTGACAGTTGATTTAAATCACTAAATGGCAACTATTCCGCACCCAGGCTAATTAAATTTCTAAAGTTTAAAACAATTCTATATACAAATGCTCCACCCTATTGCCGATGTCTGCCAATAATAAATATTTTTGTGGGCAGTTCATGTTATTTTTTGCTCTAGGAAAGTGGACTCGAGATAACCAGTCTACCAACCATGATTGCTATTCAAATGACTCAAAATGGTCAATATTTGAAAATCGGGTAGAACACCTGATACTGATACACGTCATAAAGCACGTCAAAGAGCATATTATAAAGACCTAAGACTACGAATCGATCATCTACACGTGAAGCTCTCTAGTCTACCTGCTCTTTGATCTACAAATGTTCCTTCTTTCCGCCTGATACTACAACTGAGCAAGCGATACATTCTCTGTAGAAACTAACAGAGACATAACATATCGATCATTCACGCACACATATATCCATACACAACCCACGCAAATCTTCTCCCATCCCTACAGGTTACATTGTATGTTCCCGCTAAAGGCTTCTGGCACTTTTCACTTCGTTGTCTCCTCTGCCCAAAGGCACAACAGTAAATTGGCTTGACGGTCCATACAATCAACTATTTTCGGGTCATACATAACTAAGTTTTGAACTTCCATGTACATGTAAGACGATGTAGTGGTCGTTATAATGGAGATATTTACCAGTTTCCTCTTTATTTGTAAGTGCTTAAAACCTCGATTCCATTTCGGCATTTCGTTGCATGCAATTTCATGAATACATGTCGGAGCCTTGCTACGGCACTTATGGACGGCTGTACTTAAAATACAAGTAATCATTATTTAATAAATAAGAGACTCTAACAATTATTTAAAGGTAAATTACATATTGTGTTTCTTTCTATGTGCAAGTATAATAAATTATGATCCTTGGAAGCATCTAGAAGACAATGGTATACAAAATAAGTTGGATCTATTACTGAAGTAGTGTACTTATTGTGAGAAATATAGTTTAAATCCTATTGGCAATACGAATACGATACATATAGATTATCCTGATCTAGAGAGGAGACATGTAGGTGAAAGAAACGTCCCTCATTTCCATTCACCTAAAAGGTCTGAAGTAAGGGGACCGTTTCAGCCTTTGAAGTTTGAACTTCATCAGGGGACTCCTACCAAGAAGCTTGGTAAAGTTGAAAATCACTCAAGTTCAGTCACTCTCCCAATTGGATTTCAAATGCTTGGCCATCTATTGATGAAAATGTAATGGCTCTCTCTACCACGTCCCACTGGTGCTCGACGGCATTACTGTCGGGTGAACGTGGTGACTACACCATTCGCCGGAATAGTTCGGAACGCTCTTCGACCCAGTTCCGGACAACTTGGGCCCGATGATAAGGTGCATTATCCTGCGAGGGGCATCCCATCTTTGCGGGAGTACAAGAAAACACGAAGGGCTGCAGATAGTAATCAAGCAGTGCAACGTACCCAGCGAAACCAAGCCATGTCACATGAAAACACCCACACACCAGTATGCAACCACTACCAATCATTCTCTAGCGTTCAGGATCATAAGAAGAGTTCAGATCCACACGTAGCGACGATTTCCATTTCGAGACCAAAGATTTTCGGTGATTACCCAATCTGATGTGGACAAATTTACACTATTACAAGAGATAAGGTGGGTGTCCCTGTTAGAGCCATTCTCCTGATATGCACCCCCCCCCCTCCTTCCACTATACATTAACCCCAAAATCCGCTAGATAACATCATCATCCAGGGAAGGCCGCTGCTAGTGTGTCATGTGATCATTTCCCGTCCAGCCAGGTTGAGCAATACAGGGTAAGCTGCTGCTTTTGTGTTTTTCTCTGGTAAGTCTCCTTGTTTTTATGCATGTTTTTCAAATACTTTTTTTTTTTATGAAAACCATCGTACTCCATTAAGTTTTTAATGATCTTTCGATTGGTGTTATCCTTGGTGGCGTATCTTTTACGAGTTCTTCATAATCAAACGATTTTGGTGAGAATGACCTTCTCCTGATATGGCCACCCAGGTTCACCATCATCATCTGATACAGATGATCCTCTTGACGATAACGCTCTGTCTATGGAGGATACATATAACTGTCCGCCAGGCATTGAATTATCTGGCAACAATCCATCTTCCAGCTCTGATAAACGTTTGGAACGCCAAAATGGGAGAGAAAGAAAACGAGGGTCATAAGACCAGCAATTAATTCCCGTGGGATCAAGCTGAAAAAAAAAATCTTTTCCAGCTGTCTACACCGACAAAGGGACCAACCACAAAACAGCCGTTGACGAACAAGACAAAGACAAATAGCAGGAATCCAGCAAGAAAAAGACATCCCAAGCTAAAAGTTGATACTGCAGTCTTTATCAGGAGGACAAAGTCAAGGACATGCGACTGTGCGTAGTTTGCAAGAATTTCTACCACGAAGATTGTATTGACCTTACTGCTGCTGACAAAGACATTTTTATTTGTCCCAATTGCGACCAGCAATTTATTTTAACAGTCTCATTTTTGTCTTGTACTCTTTTCTTTAATGAAGTTTTTTATTTTTAATAAACTTTAATTGTAAGTTAACGTCCATTTTGTAAAAAATTCATTTTTGATGGAAAATCCTGCTTTAACTCCACATTTGATTAGCAAAATAAATCTTTAATTTTAACAGAACTGCACTATAAAACTGAAAAAAAAAAATCACAATTTGTACAACATGGAACAAGGGAGGCGATATCATGTACAAATGTTCCTGATATGGCCACTAGGTAGACTTTCCAAATTTCGCTATTTAAACCAGCAAATTGACTTTTTTTTTTTTTATATAATGAAAGTCCATTTGCATGGGAACGACGAACAAAAAGATGGTTTTGATTTCTCCAAAATGGGGTCCAGAAAAATTGTCAAACCTTAGCATGGACATATCAGGGATAGCCACCTTATTTGTAGGGAACTGAAACTGCTAAAGAAACAAATATACAAATAAAAAACGAACATAGGTCCTGACAATGCTATACAAAAGAAAAGACTGAATCGTTAATCACGTCTTAATCGAACTGATGAGCTTCCAAGAGTGGAAAGGAAAATAAAGAGTTTTATTTGTTTATGCTCTACAAACTATGGGCTCAAGCGGCAGCTACTGTCTGAGCACTTCAAACGTCGAAGGAATAACATCCATTGGCAAGCACTCTTCCTGTGATAAGTATGATGTGAGCAGTGGCCAAGGCATCTGCTGAAGGTCTATCATCTCGGCATTCTTGTTGTGGGACTGAAGAAAAGCTGTCAGGATGGCACAGGCAAAGTGCCAATACTTATCCGAAGGCAGTGATCGTAATTCGTAACTGGACTACGGGGAGTTTGTCAAAAAGTATAACACTCTTTACTTCCCTAAGAGTACAAGTACAGAAGCTACTGTTAATATGAGGGGAATCACCACATAGAATTTCTAACATTTACACCCGTTTTATTAAAATAATTCTCAAGAAGAATTCTGCAGCAATTTGACTGACACACAATATTTTCTACACGTAGTCAGTCTACTTTGAGTTTTGTTTTTTTCGTTACAGTTCAGATGTCCAGCATCTTCGCGTTCAGAGAGCATAATTAGGTCACAAACTCGAGTCCATTATGGTACCATAACTCTAAATGGTAGATGTACTCACTTTCTGTTATCCTTGGCAAGCGAAGCACATCATCCGGAGTCACTGTCTCCTTCATTATCAACGCCTCTTCTGTTACAGGGTCTGAAAAAAAAAAATACATAACAGAATAAGACCAACTTCTCTTAAAAAAAACCGCAGAATATGAAAATAAATGTTAAGCCACTTTTCATTCTCTGCTAACAGGTCACCACAAACTTACCTTTAAAAAAAACAAAAAAAAAAAACTTTATTTTGGAATTACTGTAATGAACATACGAAAAAAGGTAAACTGGGTGGAGCGACAAAGCCCCTTAAGTGTCATGACCCGTCAGACGGCTCTATTACGTTGAAGTAGAGGGTTACGTGGTTAGCATAACGCCTCTCCGTAGCCGTGTGTCTGACTTTCATGACCACAGTCCGCTACTTTAGCTTCCCAATTGTCCGCACGATGCTGGGTCAACACCAAAATTTCGAGCCTCTCCTGAAGTCGAGTGCGCTACAGACTAGGTCACGCAGTAGCCTCTAATGAATATATTAATGAAAATATAATGCAGCATTTGGTGAATGATTACCCCTTTAGGGTCAGCTCTAATTAAACTTGTCAATTACGGATTTTTCATTGAAATGGATAGCGCTTTTGGGTGTGATATACACTATATACAGTGTGTCTATGAAATAATTGTACAAACTTCACGAGGCGAATAGTCACATCGAAACAGGAAAAAAGTTCAAGAAATTTCGAAAAGTGCGTGTTTTCAGGGTTGACGGTGTTCAAAGTTACTAGCACGGTATCGTTACAAATGACAAAATATCGACAAATAATGATATAAGCCGTGTCGATTTAGCAAATCACAATTTAAGGTGTACCCGAAGAATGTACTTCAAGAAACTTGTTATTGAGAATTGCATGCGATAAAATTAATGCTACGCGGTAAGCAACAACATGCATCTCCTCTCAGCTGCACTCCTCAATCAGAAACTTTATTGCATAGCATCAACCGGATCTGGAAAGTTTCGGTTTAAAAATTAGAAGCCCTTTGTTAAACCTATATCGATGTCTTTATATGTCATCGTTAATGCTATCATTAGGGTAGTAACTAAATAATTCATGTCAAAATTAAATGGGCATTTTCCTTTGAAAATAAGCTTTGATATTCTGAATGCATTGCTATAAAAAAAAGAGGGGTATAGGAAACGACACGTTCAAAGAACGCGAAAGACTGAAGAAAGCATCCGACAAGAAAAACAGCGATGGCTCAAAGCTATGCTTCATGGGCCAGCAAAAGCAAGAAAGGAAGCAGAGGGTATGTCAAAATAGAAAAACTCGTTGAAAATTGATATTCTTCATTTAGGTTAGTTTTCTTTAACCAGTGGACGATGACAAATACAAGAATACCAAAATACCAATGTTAAGAAGTTTTATCCTCCATCTAAAGAAAGCAATCAACAATACTAAAGGCAAAACTGAAATTACTGAATATCTGAATGTTAGATTCATTTATTGATTATTGAATCTTTACTTTTGACAGCAATGACCAAATACATTTACCAATGTTCTAAATTCAGTAATCGAATTTCTCTGGATCTCGTGTACATTCAATATGCTTATTTCAATATTACAATACTTGAATTCATTCTTATATTATCTAGTAGTATCAGCTTAACATTTCCTGAATTCCAGAGCAACTCTCTCTAAGTGAAAGTCACACTTAAAAAAGAAAAGAAAAGAAAACTAGGTTCGTAACATTGTTTTTTTATTTTCCCGTAGCATCTAGTAAAATCTATTAAACAATGTTCAAATACTTTTATAGTTTAAAATTGAGTCATATTATCTTGACTTTGCATTCTACGATTCACTCTGTTTAAAATATACCTATATCACAGAATAAATATGATAGATCTACTCTATCAAAAATTTCAGAAAGAGTTCAATGAGACTTACACACACATTCATTATTGTTTTTATTATGATTTCAAAGTGTTACCCGTAGAGTACAGTGAAATAATTGTTTGAGGTAAGCATTTAAAATAAAAAGATGAAACCTACTGGAATATATTCTACAGGCTGTTCTTATTAACCTAAAAAAAAAAAAAATCAAAAAATCCAGTCGCGGGTTTTCCGCCACATTGAATTTCTCAAATGAATAAACCTAGAAGGGTTTATATGTCAGTACTCAGCAGAGCCAAAATATGAGAAAAATGTTCGAATAAAAGTTGTAGGAAATTTATGAGCTTTGAAATTATGTATATATTGCCACATTGTATCTTATAGCTGCGTAATGTAGCCACATACATCCTGGGTCAGAGGAAAGAGACTGCTCCATTTCAAAGGAAATAGTCCAGGGAAAATACGATTTAGTGTTATAAGAAAAAAAAATGCAGTAAAAATAATTTCCCGCTATTCTATGCAGAAAGATGAACTGAATAACATACCCACAGTTTACATAGTTTGGACCCCCAGAATGGGCACCCACTTTGAAATACTGGCGCCAAAAACTGTTTTTTGGCATTTATCTTATAAACTGTGACCCGTACAGAAAATTTGCAGCAGTACAAAATGAACGATTGATTTTTTTTTTCTTGCTGAATCAATATTACCATTTTTCACCTAGAATGGACGGTTACAAAGTTATCACCGGTTTTAATGTTGCCAATTTAAACTAACAGAAAAACGTATTTAAAAATATTTTTTTCAAAAATAGGGTGAGGAAAAAGTGGAAATACGCTGCTAAGTCGAAAATAACTATAAGGAGTGATACCAAATGTTGCGTATCGGCGATGGAAGGACGGGCTCCATATCGGCCATCTTGAAAGCCGTCAAGATTAAAACCAGTGATAACATTGTAACCGTCCGATCTAAGTGAAAAATGATTAGTGACTGAGCATGAAAAAATTACAATCTTTCATTTTCGTGCCAATTTTTAAAGTAGTGGCCAGTTCTCGGGCTCCAAACGATGTAAACTTTTAGTATGTTATTCAGTTCATCTTTCTGCATAGAATAGCGAGAAATCATTTTTAATGCAGTTTTTTTTTTTTTTTTTTAACCCTAAATCGTATTTTATCTGGACTATTTCCTTTGAAATGGAGCAGTCTCTTTCCTCTGACCCAGGATGTACGTGGCTACATTACACAGCTATAAGATTATACAATGTGGTAATAATTTCAAAGCTCATGAATTTCCTACAAATTTTATTCGAACATTTTTTTCATATTTTGGCTCTGCTGAGTGCTGACATATACGAGGTAAGGACAAAATATACATTACTCAACACGGATAATTTTCTATTTTATCCTAAAATTATGCAAAAATGGCTACTCGTGGAGAAAAAGTGATAATAACTATTTATATTGCCCGTAATATCAGAAATGTAATAAAAGAAGAACGAGCCTTCTAAGGTTTAGGACTTATGCCTCATAAACAAAGTGCAGATGGGAAATCCAAGATGGCGGACTATTTTTTTTTTTTCAAAACCCGCAACTTTCTTTTTTAGACTAATAAGAGCGACTTGTAGAATACATCGCAGTAGGTTTCATCATTTTAGTTTAAATGTCTAGGTTTGATCAAATTTTGGTGTAATTACACTGTACTAGTAGAGAAAGTTCTTGTACTCGCATACTGTACTCAACTTTCTTCACATTTTGTATTATGTTGTTTCAATAATATTTTTTAATGTATACTACACTTGAATGTATGTTCTCAATTTTGTATATCTATAAAGTAAGTGTACAAAAAAAAAAGAAGAAGAAGAAAAGGAAACTAAACTCCCTTTCTTCATTTCTTCCGAAGTCCATATTCTGTTCCAGTTTCTAATGTAGCTGCTCCTTACAAGTCCATAAATCTTCGTCAGGATAGTCAGTGGCAGCCCTGAAATACGCATTTCCTTATTTTATGTGTAGTAGACACTTTGCCCCCACTTGATAGTAATCTGAATGTAATCCGTACCTCGAACGTTGATTGGTCGAAACCGGTCACGTGACTTTCTCCAACGCTGATTGGTCGATGACATAACATGACCCCCGCCATATTTGAATATTCA
>JAGDQP010036141.1:7215-19204 GCA_022664845.1 Lepisma saccharinum | reverse complement strand
TAACGCACTCCAGAATAGTTACTTGTGTGAACTCTGATTTGTGAAACTCTTATTGATTTGACAACAAAACATAGTTGCACGTCTTGCAATTAAATCAAAAAACACTGAACTGCTGAACAAGACTATATTATTCATAAAAAAAAAAAATTACATGTAACGTTTCGACCTTCTAGCCAAGATCCTCATCAGACATACACTGAGTCTGTACAAAAAATACACACATATAAATACATGCCCAATAATCTACCTGCTCGCTCATTGGCCGAAACAAGCAGCCAATCAGGGACGCCCGATCAAGCAACCCCATTGGCTGGAACAATCAGCCAATCAGAGACGCCATAAAACATCCCATGTTAACAAAAGAGAATCAACATGAAGCAAACATAGAAACCCCTAACACCTCATTTAACATACATATCCTTGTGTTTGTCAACAATAATCTTCCATTCTTTATTAATGCTAAAACCTTTGGTCCAGTTCATTAAGTTCTTATCATCTTCTTTTTCTATCCACCAGGCCTCCTTCCATTTTCTAGGCCACATACTATCTTCATATTCTAACACAATCACTTTTTCCCAGTCCACATTATGTCCTTTTTCTTTTACATGTTTGAATATAGCATTACTCTCTCTACCATATTTCACATCGCTTTTATGTTGTTTAATTCTTTCTTTCAACAATTTACCCGTCTCTCCAATATACTTCATATCACAATCCTCACAGTTAATACAATAAATTACACCTTTCTGCTCCTTCTTCCCTTTATCCTTTCCTTTACTTCTGACCAAATCCAACAACTTTCTACTACCTTTTCTGTACACTCTTACACCCTGCTTTCTTAACACCTTTTTAATAATCTCTGTGTCCTCTCCTAACCCTATAATGCCTTTCCATACCACCTCTTTTCCTTCCTCCTCTCCTTCTCTTCCTCTAGAAACCACAGATGCCTTTAAGATATCCCTTTTACTATACCCATTCTCATATAGCTGTTCCTTAAAAACGTTTACATTCTTTTCCACATTTTTGCTACAAATCCTACTAATTCTTGTCAACATATTTCTTATAAAATTTGCTTTGGTGCTTTTATCCACATTACTTTTCTTATTACAATAAATACCAGCATTGCATTCTTTTTGATACCATTGAGTTTTAAGTCTCCTCCCTTCTTTACTCATTAAAATATCAAGATAACATAAGCTACCTCCTTTCTCTATCTCCAGCTCTAACTCTATCCCTTTTTCTTTATCCTCAATGCCTTCTACAAACTCTATCAATTCTTCTTTAGAGCCTTCCCATATCCCAAAACAATCATCAACGTATCTACATAAATACTTAATCTTCCCTTTTCCCTCTCTACCACCTTCCTCTCCCCTACATTCATAATGATATCAGATAACACAGGACTATCTTAGACCCTATACTTAAACCTTCCTTCCGAAGGATTGTAGCAAAAATGTAGGATTTGTAGCAAAAATGTGGAAAAGAATGTAAACGTTTTTAAGGAACAGCTATATGAGAATGGGTATAGTAAAAGGGTTTTTAGGGGTCCATTGCGGGTCTCCATAATGGGGGTAAATCCAAGCTTAGATGTTTGATAGGAGTTACGGTTTTCGAGATATGGAGAAAATCAATCCTGTATCATTCCGTCATAGCGACACTTTCTATAATATATTTCTTTCACATTTTCTCCATCGTTTTAGTTATAGCAGCACCAAACTTGTTTTAAATAAATAACTATGTATACTACGAATGTTCCGCTTCACAGAAATCGCGTGGCCAGTGTTGCCTGTACTTTCCTAAAGATGTCCAAGGAATATTAATAGCATTTTAGTCTTCCATTAGGGCAACGCATGTTTCTAATCTCCTCAGAAGCTCTTAGCTTCACGATAAATATTATAAAGTTGAAACCTAAAATATACTATTATTATGCTAAATATTATCTTTGGTACCTATTTCCAGTTGCAGACTTTTTTTTTATTTTCTGCCGTGCATATGAATTTGAAGCAATCTGGAATATTCTCCGTCTTATCGTATTTTCCGTTTCCTAGGGCTGATTTACAAACACGCTTGCGTTACTTGCGATTTGGGTGAATAGCCAATTGAGTACTGCATCACGTAATAAAACTACAACACGAAACACAAAGTGTTTATTGTCTCTTGACCCAAATCGCAAAGCAAGCAGCGGAAGCTTCATGAAAATCAGCCCTTGATTCATTCCTCTTCCACAACTGAATGTTTTTATCTGTAACCGGAACAGGGAATGGACGACTCTCAACAGTCACAGTACAACAGGGACATCACGCAAAATATTTCTGCCAATGAAAATTTCGAATTAGATTGTGTTGTTTTTCTGGGCGTAAATTCAAATCATGCTGGCTCGCAAGATTATTTTACAAGCTCTTCCCGCAGGATTGGGTAGCCAAATTACGACTCACTTGGAAACACACCCGGTAGCAATAACTAACTCTCGCTTATATTGAACCATAAGTAACAGCGAGAAGCGCTCAACCAGCAGCTGCATTTTGGTCTTGTGGTCAAGACGTCGGAAAGCTGATTCAAAGTTCTCGGGTTCAAACCCTGGCGTCGACTTCTTACGTATTTACTAAAGAAAATTAGTTTTTTTTCTTTATGTAAATACACAAAATGAAATTTAATAAAAGTTGTGATTTATAATTCTAAAAGAAGACACTAAAGCTAGGATGGATATAAAACCCACCAGGGCAGCATGCGTCCGAAGGGAGCTTGGCGGCGTTAGGGATTAGACTAAAATTGACGATGTGTCGAAAAGTTATTTCGATAAAGTTCTTAATGTACACAACGGGGAACAAACAGAGGAATTTGAAATCCATACCGCAGAACCGTGGATTCCCGAACTTAACGAGATTTAGATGTCGGTAAAGAAATTGAAAATTTTCAAATCACCAGGAATAGGCAATATTCCAGCGGAATTAATTAAATCAAGAAGAACGACACTAATCAAGGAAATACATAAATTGATAAGTGCTATATTAGGAAAGGAGGAGCTTCCAAAGGAATGTTAAACTTCAGAAATAGTTCCAATTTAGAAATAAGGCTATAAATCGGACTGTAATAATTGCGGCGGAATCTCGTTACTTCCAACCTGTTACAAGGTATTAAGTAATATCCTGTTAACACGCCTAAGTGCACGCGTAGATGATATAATTGAAGACCACCAAGGTGGATTTAGAAGAAATAGGAATAAACAAATTATGGAGAAGAAATGGGAATACAATGGAACGGTTCGCTAGCTATTCATTGATTTGAAGAAAGTATATGATTCTATCAAAATGGAAAGTTATACAGTATCCTGATACGATTTGGAATTCCGAAAAAAAATGGTTCAACTAGTGAATATGTGTCTCAGCGACCCCATAAGCTGAGTACGGATCGGTAATAGTATGTCAGTTTCAAGATTCACAATGGATTGAAAGAAAGCGATGCCTTGTCACCACTAATGTTAACTTTGCGTTAGAATATGCGATTTAAACAAAACATGACATTGAATGGTTGAAATCAACTGTTCGTATACGCAGATGATGTAGATTTAATAGGGGATGATATAGATGCACTGCAAATCAACACCAACGTCTTAGTACAAGTGTACTATGATATAGGTTGACAGGTGAAACAAAATACATGATAAGCCGAAACACAGGGAATGAAGTAAATAGAAACATAAGAATTAGGGTTGAGGTCATGGAGGAAGTAAACATATTTATACTTTGGAGCATAAATAACAAGGAAACATGAGGTCACGGAAGAAATAAAAACTCGTTTACTATCGGGCAACGCATGTTTCTCTTCAGTGCAAAGACTTCTGACATCGCGATTAATATCAACGAAAATAAGATTATACAGAAGGCACTCGGTGCCAGGTCCGGACTATAAGGTGGATGCATAATAACCTCCCAACCAAGCTCCCGGAGATTCTGACGAGTCACTATCGATGTGTGTGGCCTGGCGTTGTCCTGGTGGAACACAATGCCTCTCCTATTGGCCAAAGCTGGCCGCTTCTGGGCGATTGCTGCCTTCAGACGATCCAATTGTTGACAGTATAGTTCCGAGTTAAGGGTTTGGTCGTACGGGAGCAGCTCATAGTAGATAATTCCCTCCCAATCCCACCAAACCTTCCTGGCCGTCAATCCTGGCTTGGGCACCGTTTGCGCCGGCGCACCGCGCTCCGACCACGACTGTTTTCGCGTGACGTTGTCGTAAGTGATCCACTTTTCATCACCAGTCACCAACCGCTTCAGAAATGGGTAGCTTTTGTTGCAATTCAGCAGCGATTCGCAGATGGAAATTCGGTCCATGAGGTTTTTTTTTGCGTTAACTCGTGTGGCACCCATACATCAAGCTTCTTTGTGTATCCAGCCTTATGCAAATGGTTCCACACGGTTTTTTGTGCAATGTTTAGCTCTTGTGCAATCGAAACAGTGCTTACATGACGGTCGGACGCGACAATGTCCATGATTTTATCGACATTTTCGACACGTGGCCTTCCAGTGCGTGGTACATCTTTGACGTCAAAATTACCGGCACGGAATCGACGAAACCAAAATTGCGCGTGATTGGCTGTTACAGTATCAGGACCATAAACACTATTCACATTTGTCATCTAGCAACACGAAGCCCTGCGTCCAATACATAATTATGATGGATTCCATGCCCGTAGTCATCCGAGTTCATCGAAGGTCGTTGGCCAAAGTGAACCAATGCCGTGATGAATTCAGACACTTTCATCCGGGGGTAAACTTTGAGGGGAGACTAATTTTCAAGTAAGTGCTATTTTTATGACTTAGTTTTGTGCTACTGACGAACAACAAAATATCAGGGGCGTAACTACAATGTAGCGAGACTCTACGTTGCGGGTGAAAGGCAGGTGTCCAGAAGACCCTACAGGCGACATATAAATAGGTGGCCAATGAGTTACTGGGAAACCCAGCCGACATCGAAAAACAAGTGTCTCAAAATTCGATTTTATTTGATTTTTTAGTGTTGGTTAAAATGAAAGAAGTATTATAATAAGCTCGGACGGGAATCTTTTACGCAGTCTCGAGAGATTCTCCGTTTTTTTTTAAAATCTGGCAAAACAGGTATGCACAGTTGGTGTATGGTTTTTACTTACGAGAAAATTTCGCTGAAATTGTATGAGAGCTGCTCCTGGAGTGGCCCTTACAGTTTCTTGCAGGTGAGCTCAATATTATAATTAGGTTACGGCAAAATATACTCTTAAAATTCAACACTCAAGCATTATCTTCAGTAAGTATATAGTTTACTGTAGTGAATACCAACCCCTCTAAGCGGATGCACAAGGTATCCATAAAAATGATTGTAAAATATACGCCATTGACCCTTTTCCGATTAAAAATGGACGTTATTGTGGTCTAAAGGTAGCTTTGATTTTTGGAGACATTGCTATAAATGTTATTTTTACCATAATGAATAAGAAACAAGTTAGAGCTGGGACTCTACCAACAATCGCAGAGGCACGGTCCCTTGATAGAATTTGGTTCATGAAGTTTGAGCCTACTACAATGAAAACTTGTTCATGGAGAATTTAATGGTTATTTAATATATTTCATGTTTCTTCCTCTGTAGAGACGCTTATAATCAACTGTTTGGGGAATTAAGTAAATAGTCCAGGGGACAAGCGCCCTTGCCCCCGGCCGCACACAGACTTACCGTTATATATATATATTTATGTGCTACTATATTACCCTTTCCCACTTGTGAAACAATTATTTTGCACTATTAATATTTTTTTATTTAAGGAATCGGAAGGTAAGCCCTACTGGCCAGCCAGATACATATCTTTTCTCATGCACGTTTGCTCTGAGCCAGTCAATCTAAGACCTTTCGAACGACACCTCAAACATTTTTCTATTTCTTATGGTTTATGAAAAATATTTTTTCATGGGCTGGCAACACTGATGGCGGGGTTCCTGTGGGTGGACACATCCGAATTATACTGTTATTCTGTCAAACAATTTTTATGTCAAGTTTGTTGCTGCTACGAGTAATATAATGGAAGCTATTTAAGAATGCTAATGTTACAGAAAATAAGCTGGCAACACTTATAAGAATACCTCTCTAACCCTTGTAGTTCCTCATATTTAATTTCTGGAAACGGACAGACAGACGGTTGGACACCATGAGCGGGAAGGTCCCTTTTAATTATAATTCTGCTATTATTGGACCTAAAAATGGTTCCGAAGAATCAAGAGTGTGCACGTGGTAGGCATATAAACTAATTAGACCTTTGACCACTTTTAGATTAAAGTGATTGCTATTATATTCAGCTTTATTTTTGGGATCATATGTTTTGTTTAGAACATAACAAATTAGAAAATAAAAATGATTCGAAGAATCAGGGGTGTACACGTAAGGATTCACAGAAAATGATTTAAAATTATATGCCTTTGATTTCACCACCTTCAGAACAAAAATCGTCGCCTTAGGCCTGTTTTTTTGGGAACATTTCTATAAATAGTATTTGGAAAATAGGGAATAAAAAAATGTCCAGATGCAGCAGTGGAGTCCCTCTAGCTCCTCGACTCTAAGAGTTATTTCTGAACTTGCTTTTCCAACGAAGACATTGGAAACCAGCTCTTGATACAGTGGCGGCAGCAGGTAATAAGCACCTCCCTTAAATAAGAGGTCCTTCGATTAAATGCTTAAAATTTCACCATCTCTTATATACATATGCCAGTCCCGCTGGTCTAGTTATTACCGTCGCTGATTACTGATCGTGGGGTCCGGGGTTCGATTTCCGGCTCTTCTAAGGAAATCTTTCCAAGGCGTGAGGGACTGGAACGGTACGCACCCAGCATCGTGATGGGATTGGGGAGCTGCTGTGAAAAAAGGACTGGCGATCACAGTTGATAGCTTCGACGAAGAAAAAAACAATAAAATAAGATACTACAGTCGCGTCTGACAATAAAATATAAAATAAAATACAACATAGAAACTTACCTAACTGTAAATAACGTGTCACCTGCAAATTATCGGCAACAGGCGTTATAAAGAAAATTATAACTTTCTTTCGCTTCTTTCAGTACTTTTTAGCGGAGTTCAAATTTCAACACGAACACTCTCCTCATTTCTGCACACAGTTTAGTTTTTATTATAATCGTCAAATTTCTCCACTTTACGTTATTTTATGTACACTTACATATTTACAGATTTAAATGTCGGTACATAGTTTACTGTTCTCTCTGTCAATTTAGGGCATTCGTTGTCTCTGTAGTTAAATTTTGTAATGTTATTTTGTTGTATAGTTATTCTAAGTTTTTGCTTCAGATTCTTTACATTAGGTTACCTGAAATATTACCGTTCTTACCCTGAACTCTTTCTTAATATCAGGCAATTTGAAAAACCTAACCAGCCATTTTCACCGACCGAGAGTTACCATCACTCAGCATACATGCCATTTGGCAGTGAAAGTTACAAGACAACCAGCTGCGTGCCCTTTTTTTGGTCTGTCGCGCTTGTACATTCATTTTGGGAATGTCAGCAAACTCACAGATTTAGTAACTGGTAAGCGTAAACTTCAACTTAAATGTAGATTTTTGGTTGTTCGCCTTTTCTTCTTACAGAATAACAAACTACTTTTCTTCAGGCATGTGATCTGTACGGTAGTCAGAAAATTGTAGTCGTTGTGCCTTGTATTGATTATCTAATTGTTGTGAAATAAAAACACATTAAGTGTAAATAGACGCTTCTAATTGGATTCCCGTTGATTATATTATTTTCAGCTCTGAGAATTGTGCCACTTTTGTTTAGGGACTGCACTATTAAGCCCTAACTCACTATAACACGCACCTTCTTTGCTACTGTATCCAATATGTTCTACCGTTTGTTTCCCTTACTGGCCAACCACTGGTGACTGGTCCATTACTGGTACGGTCATAATGAAATTTTATCTGTTTATATATCTGCTGGATACACTAAAAAAAAAGTATAATATTCGAAGTGTGTTTTTTTAATAACCGAACACGGCCGTCATGAGGAAACTGTACCAATCAATCATGTGTATGTTTTCCCCATTCAATACAAGATAAAACTTGTTTTTATTTCGCCAAAAACAAAAAGCTATAAAAAATATTGGATTAAGATCGTCAGTTTTCCACACTTCGTGCTGAAACAGAAAACGTTTCGTGTATAAAAATACAAGATAACAATTTATTGCTACATTTCAACGCTACTGCAGACCCATTCACGTTTCTGTACAAGGGAATACAAAGTGTCCGTCTTGAAAGTGAGAAATATTCGTTAAGTGTCCATTTGGCAGGTAAGGTAAATGCTTTTAGCACGTTTTTTTTTTTTGTCTCTTTCCCTACAATAATTACGTTGGAAATAAGTTTATTGAATTAAAAAGAAAATCAGTATTTTAAAATGTTATTTCGTGTAAGTGCGTTACATAACTCGAAGGGTTTGTAACTTTCATAGAACCTTGTAAATAGGGTAATTAATTTTACAGGTTATTTAGAGGATGAGAAAATTTAATAAGACAGTCCAGATAACAGGAGGGTTGTGATTTGGCAACATTCTTCATAGAAGAGTTAGGAAATTGCGGTGTTCTAAGTCCTGTCATCTAACTGGCGGCGGAGGTAAGATCTTCATATTTCAAGGATTTCTTTTGTCTTGTTTAGAAGAAAATAAAGGGTCTACTGCGGAAACGACTCGAAAATGACAACAAAGCAGCTTTAGATGTTACTTACAGGGGCAAAAAGTTTTTTTTTTTTTTTCAAAATACAGTCGAAATAAGGAAACGTGTCCTATGGAGCGTTTGAATAGTTACAGGGAATAAATACATGTGCTTATGGTTTGCAATAATATTGATAAAATGTGGCTTTAAAGCTGATGACACAATCAAAATATATGTTTTGTTAATTATAACATTGTTAATAAAAGGGGAAAAACATTGTTGTTATATCCCTAAAGTATGTTGAATTTTTATGGAAGAAATAATCCTAGAAGCTAATGCACCGTGTATTAAACGCCTTCTTTCTAGTATAATTCACTGGATTCTTTGCTAGACTATCTGATACAGTGTCGTAAGTAGTGCAATATTACGGTTTATTCTTACTACGCAAAGTGAATTGAACACGTTTACTATAAAATCATGTGTCATAAGAATTTACACAGTATTTTGTTTTCGAGTAAAGCTTCCTATTTCTGTATCCCAAAAATTTAGTATTTAGCATATCTTTTGCATATTTGTTGAAATTTAGTAAAAGTAAAGAATCTTCCGCTAAAGGCTGTGCGGTGAAACATTGTTTAGAATACGAAATACATTGATCTAATTAGCAGCCTTGTACACGAGATAAATGTTGCATTTGTTAATGCGCTTTGGGCATTTTTGTATCAGGCTGGGCTAAATTTTATAATTCAAGTAATATATGTCACTGGCAGTCCCAATAAAAACGTAATTTTTGTAATGAATATTTCTAACAAGAACGAACATTTCACACATATCATCAATCATCAAATATTTTGATGGTCCTGGAATAAAAAAAAACGATATTTTCCAAAGAAAGAAAACTATAGAAAAATATTTTTTTTCCTTTCACATTACTAGTACCGAGAATGAAGCTAAACAGAATTTTGTTTTTGCTTTCTCTGCTTCTCCAGTTGAGGGTCTATCAAACAGAGGATATCAATTCGATTGAATTGGAAATTTTAAATACCTTTTACAAACTTATCTTGAATGTACAAATCCAGGATCTATTAAAATGAATTAATTTATATTGAGATTTTTAGTAGAAGTATTAATTGGCCTTTTACAAATATTATGTGTTTTGAAATGTACTATCTATTATGCTTTCGTATATTCTCCTCTTTCGTTGCCTCTGTTTTCATGCTTCATGTGTTTAAAAGCGAGCGATTACGTTCTGTATGTGCGTCAATTAATTACAGGTTAAATATTCTACTTTTTTCTCATGGATATTTGTATGTTACTTATTCAGAAAATACTTCTTTTTTTCCTTCCCAACGTTTTTCAAGATTCGTTTCAGGCTAAGATAAATCTCATAATTCAATTAAAATTTGGCACAGCGAATCCCATTATACACGTTTTACCCATATCACGAATCATCAAATAATGAGAATCCGCGAATATAAATAAGCGTTATTTTCCAAAGAAGAAAAACAACTCTAGAAAAGCCTTTTCTTCCATATCGCTAATACCGAGAGTGAAGTGAAATGCGAATTCAATTTTCGCTTTCTTTGCATTTCCAGTTGAGGGTCTATAAACAAGAGTAAGCCGATACCATTGATCTGGAATTTTTAATTCTTTTTAAAAGATAAATGTATTACTCGAAGATCTATTAAATTGAATTTATATAGATTGGGATTTTTAGTATAAATATTAATTGGCTTGTTTGATCGAGTAATTCTTTCATACAGAGCTCGAAATGGAAAATTTCAGGAAACGGAACACTTTACGTTCGTTAACATGTTATGCTTTTTGCTTATGGTTACTACAGTAACGAGGCGCAACATCAAGCTTCCGGATATTCATAAAGCAGAACGCCGTTCTGGTTTGCTCTGATCCATTTCGAACCCTGCTTTAAGAATATCTGTGTTTTCAAATGTACTATCTTTAATTGCTTTCGTATATTTTATTTTTCCGTCTGCTTTATTTTTTATATCCATTTAATAACGGACGACTACGCTCGTTATATGTACAATTTATTATTTGCTTGCACCTTGATGTCAGCTTAAATATACTCTTTTATATCCATCTATATGTTATTCAGAATGCGACATCCATGAATTATAATATGTATTGATTTTTCTTCTCAACTTAACTACAAGTTTGCGTCTCTCAGATTAAAAAGAAATAATTGAAATCCTAATTACTCCTAATGAACTTCTTTCTAAAGAGTCACATGTCAAAAGGGACCAAGTCAATCTTTAAATAAAGTTGGGTTATTTAGTATTTTGCTAAGAATTAGTGGTTGTATCATTCGAAATCGCGTAAGTTAGTAGCGTTTGCAAATGTCGAAAGATGGCGGATATTATTATATTCTTAGCACTCAAAATCTGGATAGTCCGTTTTGCCACGTGAGTATAGGATGATTCACTGTTGAGGAAACGTAACTTTGTGGATTCTCATATTTCTTTCAGAAAGAATCTTTTCCGGAAACTTACGATATTTGCGTAGTGCTCTGGAGGCAATAAACGAATAAGCTGTTTCCAGTACCTTACAAAGCTATACACTGAGGCCTATGGATGGATGATTTGTATACCTCCTTAAACGGTACTGGTTCATTTCTTGTTCTTCGTCCTTAATGAACTGAATGAATAAGAACAGTGATGGCTTCAAATGGAGACGAGTACCAAGCTATGCAAAAAGTAATAGAAGTGAAAAAGGAGAGGTTTGAAATTGATGATAATCAGGTAATATTATTTTGCATCTAAAATATTTAAAGTGAAATCCCTTTTCCGTTGCATTTATGGTTTCAGTTCTGTGGTGTGTAAGCGTTAGTATTTGATTGTGTTTTACTTTTGTAATGAGGACATGGAAATTGAAATGTAGCCAGTGAAAAGTGCATTAGTGATAACTTCAGAGTAGTATAAGACTACTACAACAATCTGTGTTTTTTCAATTATTTCAACCTCAAGTTAGATTTATCTCGTCATACAACAATATGGGTTTGAACAAAATTCGAAATAACCATATATTTTTCTATAACAAATATTACATTATTTAAGCTACTATGCCAGGTAATTATAGAATATGACATAAGGTAGAGAATAACATCTTCACATTGGAATCGTATACACCAATTGTATTTATCCTGATTCTATGTCTTCATATTGTAGATATACCATTTTATTTCATTGAATAATGAACGTTCTATCTATCTATCTATCTGTCTGTCTGTCTCTCTCTCTCTCTCTCTCTCTCTCTCTCTCTCTCTCTATATATATATATATATATATATATATATATAATAATTAC
>JAGDQP010036140.1:0-19205 GCA_022664845.1 Lepisma saccharinum | reverse complement strand
TTTGTCCTGTTATCTCTCTCTCTCTCTCTCTCTCTCTCTCTCACGATTTTATAATTCACATCTTCTCTTTTTTCTGGTTCAAATGTATATATTGAAGGGCGACGATTGACAACGTATTACAAAATTAATCGCTTCCATGGAGAGGCCGAGAGAGGGCAAAAGAAGTTAGTGAACGTCGAAAGAACCTCCGAAGTCCGAATTGTCATTTGCTTTCAGCGAGTTTATGATAATAAAAGTGGGGAAAGTGAAGACATTTTACAGAGGCCTCTTTCTTTTGTAACGGGATTATAAATGTTGGCTGTTTGTCCAGGGTGAAAAATTCTTCCAGCTTTTGCGAGATTGAATGCACGTGTGGTTCTAACCATCGTTCCCACCCACGCACTGAATTGAAAAATATAATAAACTTTCCATGTCATTATGAATGTGAAATTTTCATATTTTGAATCGTCACTCACTGAGCATGTACGGATAAGTAGAATGTTATGGATCATTCGTGTAATGAATTCATTTTTTAGAACAAGTATGAAAACACTATTTGAAATATTACACTCCCAAAAGGGGGTGTTTGCAGTAATGCATCAGGGGGTGTTGTGGGTGTCCTTAGGGGAGTGTGGATAAATCACTGGCTTAAATTGCATGTGGGAGATCATAATAGGACAAGGTTTCTTGCAAGAGGGGCCGAAAATTCTAGTTACACCACTCGTAATAGCATACGGAACATAGTTTGAAACAGGAACGGACTGGTAAACAAAGGGCCCTACCTGGGAAACGAATAAGCTCTAGTGCTAGTGGGTGTTGTGGAGCGTGGGTTCGAAATACACCTTTCAAGGGCCTTCAATACCGTTCATGGTAGTGAGACTCCAAAACTTGTAAAGGCCTTTAGGATACTGATCAAGGGCCTGTTTCACGAAAGTACTTGTCAATTTTTCACTCTTCGGTTTCCATTTCCAGCGGACTGTCACAAGACCGCCAACCTTCCAGCACAATATTTATGTGTACTGTCGTTTGGTTGCCTAGTTTTTGGAGTCAAAAGTTTACTAACAATTGAATACTGCGTACTATATTCACACTCCTTGCACAAAATGATAGAACAGTGACTGAATGAGAACAAGGGTTTGTGGCGGAAGGTAAGCGCTCTTGAGACAGTCTTCCGGAAATGCAAACTAAAGAGTGAAAAGTTGGCAAGTACGTTCGTGAAACAGGCCCCAGGTCTCAAAATAAAGTTTTAATAAGGTAAATATTACGCCTTAAAATAGTATGAATGTATTAAAACCTTGTGCATTTATCATTAAACATTACAGCCCCCTTCTAGCGATTTGTAAGGGCCCTACAGACACAGTAGGCCTGCTGAGATTACAACACTAACACTATCTCCATCTATAAGTCTTGTGTGTGAAAATTGCTAATTTTAGACTCACGACAAGACCCTAACGCCACAAATAGTAGCAAAAGTGGAGTAAGTGGCCTTTTTTATTGGGTAACATTACGCTTCCAAGACAAAAGGACTGGCGTGGGTGAGGGGGGGGGGGGCACCTGGGAATTTCCGTGTTTCCGGCCGAGCCAGTCCGCCCCTGGTTTCAAATTTCCTGGAGCCTTCAAAAGTATCTTCGGAGCTGCACAACTGTTCTACGGAGATGTTTATCTGCAAGAAACCCTGAGCAAACACAAAGCTAGCGGGCATGACAATACTTGTGTGAATTCTGGCACTGTCAGGGACTAGCCTACGTATTAATAACTTACTGTAACATTCAGATAATACATTATTAAAATTTTAGTTCGACCGATTCTATAAAGTAATTTTTGTTTATCCACAGAACAAAACTGGGGTTTAACAGACTACAGCGGGATTTAGCCTGGCCCGGCCAGGCCTCTGAAAACTTTTAGCCTGGCCTGGCCAGGCCGGGCCATGCCCGAAATCCACCCCTGGCTATAAGTCAAACTGAAACTTCAATGACGCCCGAAACTTCTTAACACTAGTAATACAACATATACTGATACACTAGTAATTGTAACATATCGAAATCCTATCATAACCCCGAAAAAAAAAAACTCTCGGAAAGGCTATTCTTTGTGTTCAATTAAGAATTCGATAGGGCGCGCCGAGTCGGTCTGGTTATTTGGGTTACAGGCGGGTAAAGTTGCGGACTACGTCAGCCCATCACCAAAAGTAACCCGATTTCAGCTCTACCCTCAAAGAAAAAAGCTTTTAACTGTTGGTTAGTATACACGAAGTGCTTGGACCTCACCCTAATACTTGGTATAGACCAGACAGTCGGTAGAACGTTGGCTTAGCAATCGGGAGGTCCTTGGAACGATCCCAGTAGCTGTCCATCCTGAGGTTTTTCCAAGGTTTTCTTCAGTCACCCCGTTGGTTGGTTCGATCCCAGTGGCCGACCATCCTGACTGACGTTTTTTGAGGGGTTTTCCTCAGTCACACCACACAAATGCAGGAATGGTACCTTCTTCATAGGTCCTGGCCGACACCTTCCCGAATCCTTTCCCAAATAAAATTCAAATTCAACGAGGTATGCATTTTCTTTTTCGAAATATCAACGAAAGCCCGAGTAGTGCCAACTGATTTCACATGGATTCATTTCAAAATGAAATCCTCCCAAAATAATATTGGGGTCTCCACATTCCTTAAATATCGTGAACGTATTTATCACTATAAGCTGTCTTCCTTCTAACTGAAGCTGCTGTGACACAATCGTGACAATTTTAGCCTGGAGAGGATCCAGCTGGACACCCAACACATCCCAACTAGAGCAACAAGAGGTTAATTTTGCACAGACAGATCGTTACGCTCGTAGAATCATAATTAAAATGTCCGAGCACACACGCAAACCTACAGGTAAAATACAATTGGCCTAAGTCTCAAGATATTAAAATGTCATGCTTGAGCTCCGGGACCTAACACAAACAGCACAGCCCAGGTCATAAAATTTTGGCAATCTTCCCAGTTGAACATCAGTTATACATATACATAAATGATATTTCTTGTTTTAGATTTTACATGCGGCTAGACAATGAAAAACGTATGGGGGTTTTGGTGGGAGAGTGAGTAAGCTACTATTTGGTCCTTTACCTCACTTTTACAACTTGCTTAGCCCTCACCCTCATATTTCAACTTCGTCGTTACTCACTCTCCCCTTTATGAGGATGTAATCAGTTCTATGAGAGGCACTCTCACAAGAGAAACCCCTCATGATAATGATCTACAAATAAAAAATAAACTCCGATCCTCTCCCTCTTTTCACGAACACTTTCGCCCTCACCCTCAACAAGTATTCACTTCACGAGTGCATCGAGTTCGGAATATGTTACAAAATGTAAAAATACATGACCGCACCTAACTTTACCTAACCTCCATGATCTCATGGCCACTAATTTAAGATCTACGAAAAATGAAAAAAAAAAAAGCAATTATTAATAATAAATAATTAATAACAAAAATATATTTTGAAAGAAAAAATCTTGCCCCCGCCGAGATTCGAACCCGGGATTTTTATTCAGTAAGCCAACGCCGTAACACTGAACCACAATACGACCTTGCAAACGGTGATTTGGCCGTTGTATTTACCGTGCACATATCGTGTTACGTATACGCGTAATTGTAACGCGTCCAAGATGGCGGCCTCCATTACATTCCGAAATCGACAGTCTCCTGTTCACTTCGCTGCCAACATCACCCGTTCTCACCGTCACGTTACCGAGTCGCCGTAGCTCCGTGGCAGAGCGTTGGCGTAGCTTGCGGGAGGTCGTGGGTTCGATCCCAGTGGCCGACCAGAGTTTTTCTCAGTTACATCAGGAAAATGCCGGGATGGCACCTTCATTATAGTCCCTGGCCGACACCTTCCCGAATCCTTCTCCTCCCCTATCCTGGCCAGAGCCTTAGATGCCTAAAGGACATAAATTAAATTTATTCACCGTCACGATACTACCAGAGCTGAAATCGAGTCATTTTTTGGTAAACCGGCCTGATCCGGTGACGCGGTCATAAACTTGGGAGAGAGGAATCAGATCAATGTTCAGGTAAGACTGGCTTAAAAATATATTAACACACACAGCGTCCCTGAAATAATGATGCCAACTTCGGAAAAGATTATTTTAAAAAAAAAAACGATCCTTTGAAGAAATTCAGAAATCTGATCAGTTTCGGTTTTGGAGCTACAGGCGTTCAAAGTTATGACGGCATCATTACAAATGACGTAAGCGGTGTCGACTTAGCAAAACACATGGAAGTAGTACCCAATACATCTATTTCAAATCACATGGAAAGTAGTACCCAATCCATCTATTTCAAATTACATGGAAGTAGTACCCAATACACACCACAGTAAAACATAGCAGTGTTAATTCAACACAATGCGGTGTCCCAGCGTGACTACCACTTTTGTGTGTTAAACCAACACAACATACGGTGTTGATTTCCGTACTGTGAGAAAAAAAAGTTACGGCTGCAGCTAGATTTGAACATGGGTTGCTCAATTGGAAGTCGAGCGTCTTACCGACTTCGCTAAATCGTCAGACGGAAAAAGAACTAGATTGAAACAATATAGAGGATTAAAAAAAAATGTTGCTGAACCCCAAACACAAATAAAGTTACTCTCACGACTTATGTCATGATTTAATAACTTTTCCACTGGTCAGTTAGGGACCACAATCCCCTTTTATTGAGAATATGTTCCATTTCTATGAAAGCAAGCGCAGCATTTGACATGTTGTTACGATAAGAAAGCAGTAATGCTGCTCAAGTGTTTGACTGTCGCCATCTTGCTTGCTTTCATGGAAATAGAATATTCTCAATGAATGGGAATTCTGGTTCTCAATTGACAAATAGGAAGTGATTAAACCATGGGATAAGTCATTTAAGTAACTTAGTTTCTTTTGGGGTCTGATAACATATATTTGATCGCATACACTGTTTAAACCTATAGTGTAGTCGTTTCATTAAAACGTTGTTCACTAAATATCGTTTGCATCTAGTGACTTTTCTGTCTGGCGATTTATCCAAGTCGGTTAGACGCTCGACTTCTAACTGAGCAACCCATGTTCAAATCTCACTGCAGCCGTAACTTTTTTTTTACAGTATCGAAATCAACACCGTGTGTTGTGTTAACACACAAAAGTGGTAGTCACGCTGGGACACTGCATTGTGTTGAAATAACACTGCTATTTTTTGCAGTGCATCTATTTAAGTTATGTTAATGATCACGAAAAGCGGTAGTTTTTCGAGTGACGCTAAGAAACGAGTGTGTTAGCGGCACTCACATTTATACAGCTAATTTCGGATCTAGCTAACTATAAGCCCGATTCTGATGCTTCAACTTGCATTTGAAAGCTCTTTGCCATACCAAGATACGGAAAAAAAAAAGGGCCGGCAGGACCTCCCTAGGACCCACTAGCTCGGTTCGAGAAAAATAATCATAATTTCACATTTCTGCTGATAGCACTGACCTCAGACCATATAGGCGACCAAAACTTCCGGAATCGTGATCTACTTGCGGGTTGCTTATTTTTTAATAGGAGTTACCGTTTTCGAGGTACGGAGCCTACCATGGTCCAAAATCGACCTTTTGTATGAAGACCATGCACTTTTTTTTAATATGCAGCCTTACAAAATACGTGATATCAGTACAAGAACCCCTTCGGGGTAAAGGGAAGAGTAACGCAAGAATTCTACTCACGAATGAAGTGAAATCATTTTGCGAGTGACTTTCTTTGTGTCACTATGGGGAAAGGGAGGATACTAGGTCTCTGAATTTTATTACAAAGGAAACAATTCCGCCATAGTGACACAAAGAAAGTCACTCGCAAAATGGATATAACTTATTTTGTGAGCAAAATTCTTGCGTCAGCCTTCCCTTTACCCCGAAGGGGTTCTTAATAAATTAACTGATCAACAAATACACCTTCGAGGGGATTTTTTGTTGTCCTATTCAACCAATCAATGCCTTGACAATGAAATTCTTAGGTGGCGACATCTGTCTATGCGGTGCTCCTTCAATCAAAAACATTGCTTAATAGATGTATCGGGTATTACTTTGGGTACTACATTTGTGACGATATTGCCGTGCTTGGAGCGCCTGTATCTAGGAAACTATTCATAATTTTGACTACCTTTCAACGGAACCTTTTTCTTGTTTTGAAGTAAATATTCACCTCCCGAAGTTTACACCATTATTTCGTGGACACCCTGCACATTTAAATATTTAACGTTTTGTTTAGACTACGAAATAACGATAAGACATTTGACCAATCGCACGTAAGCACGAGGGAAAGGTCGGGTATCGGCTTATTTTTGCTTACAAGGGAGCGCTAAAATGACTAAAAATGTGTTTACGTAATACTTGAACGTCCATGTTTTATATATATATATCGATGAGTCTGAAATCACCACTAGTCTAAACGTTTTGTAGAACACACACACACACTAGAATGCTCCTGCAGAAAATGGATAAAGCCGTACGAACGGATACAATGCATGTACTATTTTAATATATTTTCTCCTCAAGGGTCGCCCTTTTCCCAAAAAATGACAATTTATTTGCAAATCGAAATTTCTTGGTCTGCATACTTATCTAGTGGTTTCCCTCACGCACACGGTCACATCAGCAGTACTATACAAACCGCACTTTCCACGCTTAACACACACACACACATATATATCCAAAATGTTATTAATGGGATACAATGGAGATTCTTATCTCCGATTAAAAATAAGCTTCAAAAAGAAAAAAAACTTTAGAACCGCATTCATCAGTGATATGGCTTTCCGTGACAACATATACAATAAATGTCACTCGTAACCTTAAAATATAGGAAATATTTAACATTATATTGAAGGTGTTTCTCTTACCTTGCGTTTTTCAAGTTCGCTCGCCTTTCAAGTTGCATTTATAAAAGCCATTTACTCGACTTGAAAAGAAACAGGACTTTTTTTTTTCTTTTTTTCAATGACAAATGGCCGGTGAAACGTTTGACGATAAAGACTGAACTGAACATTTTTATTCGGGATTAAATCGAACCATTCTTTTCAGTTGCGGGAACTGCTGATCAATGACCCGATTATGAATCTTAGCATGTACAGGGTGAGGCAGAGAGGACGACTTTTTGGAAGAACTAGTAGACTCAACCCCATGAGAGGGACAGATGTCCGGCAGGTACCATTTGGTTCGTGGGATCTTAGTTACCCCCCCCCCAAGGATGATAGAGAACCGCGTTTTTGCTTACGACAATCTCGTGCAAAGTTCAGAAGCGAAGTCTTAGCGCAGGGCGACTCTGACTGCGCAGCAAAACTTGTCTGACACGTTTCACATTTTCTGGGGTAGGCAAAAACCACATCTTATGTTCATTAATGTACCACGTGTACGAAGTGCATGAATCCAACGTAAGATCGTGTTACGAGAAAGGAACAACCTGATTTCGATGGATGTTAAATCGGCGACAGAACTCACGCTGAACTGTTGAGACCGACACGTTATTCTTCACGAAACTGTCGTAGTAGGCAAAAACGCGGTAATCTATCGCCCACGACGCCATGACTTCACTGGCAAAATGCTAAGATACCACGAACCGAATGGTACCTGCCGGACATCATTCTGTCCCTCCCCATTGGGCTGAGTGCTAGCCATTCCAAAAACGTGCGTCCTCTCTGCCTCACCCTGTATTTCAACGACTGCTGTACCTGCGTGTGAAATTTTATCAAATCTTCACTGAAACCAAATACACAACACAGGGTTCTTGAGATTCCTCTTGAAGACTTAACCCATCACTCACAAGGAACCCATCATTCTGTCCTCAACTCACAAAAAACACTTGCCATGAGAGGGAGCCCGATTTTGATGAAACTTGGTACAGGTACAGTACCTGAAACAGCCTGCACAGTCAAAATTATAGCTTCAACGGCCAACAAATAATCACAGGGTGACCCAGAAAAGTTTAATCATAGCAAGTAGTTCAAATATAAAGTGACGAAAAAATATTTTTAGATTTACAAAGGAATACAGATAACGAAATTATATAGCTGTGAATGAGTACTGGATGGAATGTGCTACCTGCGAGAAGGTACGATATCAATGACCGCCATCTTGAATCATCCTCGACATCTCTAAACGGGAAGTGGGTCATGTGATGTACCAATTTGTGCTGGAATGTGCTCAAAAATCCATTACTGAAGTTAGTTTTGCCATAACTTTATTCCTGTAGTACATATATGTTAAATTGGCGTGAATTATGTTTGAAGTACACGGATAGATACCATGAGCGTAGGAAATGAATGAAGCAAACGGATGGAAATTATTTTCTTTTGAAACAGGTGATGAAGGAGGGAAAAACAAAGGCCAAGAGATATCTATATGTTAAGACCTTCAACACGATGGGATGGCCATTCCTTTTTTCCCCCCAAGAAGTAGAGCTTTACGCCACTTTCATATATATGTCTTACAGAAATAAACTTAGGCCAAAACCAACTTCCGCAATGGATTTGTGGGAACAGTCCAGTAAATTAGTATATCATATGACTCACTTCCCATTTACAAATGTCGAAGATGATTCAAGATGGCAATCACCGATATCATACCATCTCGCAGATAGCACATTTCATCCAATATCTATCCACAGCCATAAAATGTCGTTATCTTTATTCCATTGTAAAAGCAAACGGTTTATCGTCACCTTGAATATTTGATCTACACCTACTTGCTTTCTATATAGTTTGTCTTTTCTGGGGTCACCCTTGTCCATTGCAGCTGTGAAGATTCTTCTAGGCATCCTACCTGTATAGTGTAATACCAAGTTTAATCAAAAACGGGCTCTCTCTCATGGCAAGTGTTCTTTGTGGGGACGCTATTTCATTTCGAAACCTTTACACCCCTGTCCACTCTAGTTCCAACTTCAACTGAGGACACCATTTTATTTCGAAATCTTTAAATTATTTAATTTTGTTTCGCATGCTTATCTAATTACAGGGTATGTTTAGTTAAAAAAAAAAGTATTACCAACCAGCCAGAAATGTATATCGCACTGTGAATTGTTTTACTTGACTGTCTCGCCAAAGTAAATAGTTCCCGAACAATCCGTCATGTTAACACCACGTATTTACCAGAGAACAGCGTGTGCACGTCAAATAGCTTTTCGAACGTGTTTTCTTGCAATGAACCGAGGTTCGATTTTCGTCCAGGTCCCCCATGAGGAAAACTCGGCGGGCCTCCGGTGGCCCGCCTTCATGGTTGGTGGGCTACCGACGGCCCGCCGCGTTTTCCTCATTGGGTCAATTCTTCTTTATTTTTTATTTTTCACAATTAGAGAAGAATGGGGTAACTGCACGAACTTAGCTTTGATTTCGCATCAGTTATTTGATTGTTGTACGCGAGGAAACCCAAACAATTCAGTAACGTTAAGACACATGATTGAACTGTATGACGAGAAGAAATGCAACACAAAGAACAAGTAATAAATGATCTGTAATAGAAAAAGTAAAACTTTGCGTTGCATACCTGGGTGGGGTAATTATACGCAGCACAGCTTCTCATATTTTCCGTTCCGGTTACATTTTTTTTTAATTTTTTTTTTATTAAGAAAACATGAACAAGTACGCAAAACCATTTCAAATATTATTGGAACTTGCGGTCGTAGAAAATACTTGGGTCTTCAGATATTTTGTACACACAGAAAATAAGATCTCATTATGGGACGTATAATCACTTAAACGAACAAAAAAATTGTGAAAATTTAAAATTATGTAACTACAATCTGAATCACGGTGCGAAATCCGAGGGGTATGTGGGATCTCCACCACCAACAATCTACTTATTAATTTTAACCTCCCATTAACAGTTTTCCTTCCCATTACGATGATATACTGCGTGCAATTACCCCGTTTCCAGCCATTATGAAAATGTCTTTGTCATCGCTATTATAATCTGCACCAAATGCTTACAAAAACAAACATAACAACAACAACAATAAAGGAAGTGCCCACACAATGACTGCATTTTCCGCCACATTCTGTAGCGTATACTTGAAAAAGAAATATTTCTATTCTCCATTCCGTGAACTTAAGTTTATTACACATACTATCGAAACCAAATGGTCTTGTCTTGTGGCGCACATAAAACGATGTAAATCTCAATACCCACTGGAGCTTAACTGCTTCGTTCTCCACTACGTTCCACCATAGGTCAAGAATATCCACGATGGCTCAGTTCGCCCACACAGCCCTGCGTGCCATTCCCCGCTGCGTACTATGCTTCAAGGACAAATTCATGCCGAGTAAGCGTCAGCGAGTGAAAACGCATTAGTGGTCTTGGCTCTCAAAGAAGACAAAGAGTTTTGCACTTCTTGTCTGCATATCTAAACTTCTTGTGGCACCATGAACAATCCGCAAAACCTCCACGCTACGGAACCGAATACAGATGGATTAAAACTGAACTTTTTATTTAGGAGACACATCCAAGTGCTTAAAAAGAAATTCAGGAAATGTTTACCAAAACTTGTGTAAAGTGGCTCTGGCTTTTGGAGGATGAATTGATTTGCATTTACGGCCTTCCGGTAACTCAGGCTCAGACCGGGATAGTGTGGAAAAGAATATTGGAAGGTAGTCGGTCAGGGTCTGGTTTGTAGGTACCATTCCGACCGGCATTTGCCTGGTGTGACAAAAGCAAAAACCTGGAAACCCCTCAGTTAGCATGGGCGTCTACTATGATCGTTCTCATGACCTTTCGACTGCTAAGGCAACACTCCATCAACTGAGGTATAACCGCTCGATGAACCTGTAGGTGAAATTTATGGTGTTAGTACGAGTGACTACGTTCATGTGGAAAAGCTGTTTCCACAGCGGGACAACAGGAGTGTATATGAGATAATCAATTAGGAAATATGCGTTGTTGTTCATTGCAAAAAGAGTGCAACAAAGAATGAACGTCTTGCTGCTGTTAGTGAGAATTTATATATTTGTTTAATTAGTGCTGCCACAAGACGAGAAAGAACTTTCTTGTTTTGAAAATACACATCCTTTCTAGACGAGACTGCCTCAGTATGATCTCGCGGGCAACGCCCCTTATTTCCGTCTTTTAGCACCTAAAACTCGCTCCCTACTGATGATAAACAGAAAAAACAAATGAAGTCGAGAAGTGGCTAACGACACAGGCGACCAATTTCTACGAAGAGTAAACATAAACACGTGTCCTGAGTTATAATAATAACAGCAACTACGTCGACAAATAGTTCATGATACAGAAAATCTCAAGGGTAAACCAATTTTTACAAATTAATTCATCATTGTCTTAATAGTGTAACAAAATTTACTTTTCGAATAGGCCTCGTATAAATACTCTCTACTTTGAAGGAAGTGTTGCTCTTATTTTTAGCTACATAACTCTACCACCTAACACGTGAGAGAAGAAATACGAGAGCTACTTCTATCTGAATTGTTCTTCGTTGCGTGTTGTTTCGGTTGAAGACGTCTCTAACTTCGGGAGATACTTCCAAAAGAAATCGATCTGTGAACGCTAGCACAATGCATAGGGAAATGAGTGGAAGTCGCGTGCCTCGGCTGAATTTCTTTTTCCTTAACATTATCACTTTAAGATGCCGCAACCTCATGAATAAATATAAACACATATACAGAAAGCAAAGATTTATACGGAATTCACGCAAAATTAGCACGAACATTAGTATACAGCAGCAAAGGTGATTTTTCAGAGTTACAGCTGTCCATGCACGATAACTTCACGATATAGCTTCCTATGCATTTCTCAAGGCACGAAGCTCGTCATGTTTCATATAGTTTGAGAAGAGTCTTTTACAAACGAAACAAATGGACAATAACTTACAAGGAAACACTCCCAAGTGTCAACGCATTAATCCAGCAAAACCAAGCTTATTGGCACGTACATGAGAAGTTTAAAAAGAACATTACTGTATCGATTAGGAATTTGAATTGAATTGTATTTGTGGACTTTTGGGAACTCTGGTTCATGTGAAGTCCGTCAGTGCCGCTTGAAGATTCCATCCCAGTATTAGACTAGAGTGACTGACAATTTTTGGGGGGGAATCAGTAGCTGGGTTCGAACTCCCAACCTTTTGAATACGAAGCTAACACTAAACTATAGTTTGTCCAAAGGCTTATGGCGGTTGATCTTGAAGAATCAGAAGGAACTACGACAGGGCAGCCAATGAGACGGACACATTTTTGGGTCATTGATTTTGTGAGTGAGGAAGCAGCGGATGGAATTCAGTATTCTTGAAGCGATGGAAGTGGAAGTGCCGTTATCTCTGGAGCATTGTTGTCAAATTTCACACATTCAGTCTTCCTGAACCAACAGTGTTCTTCTTCATGTAAAAATTAGCCACCACGAGAATGCAGCTGTAGTCTGTCATAGCAAGCTGACACTGTCAAGTGTAGATGCGGCAAGTTGTAGCGTTCACAACTCACGCAAGTTTGGGAGGAGCAGACGACAATTTTGTAAGAGCAAAACACGAACAAAAACGAAGCTCTCTGATTGCGTCTGCAGATATTTTCCTGGATATCGCTCGTACAAAGCTCACCACCCGTAAGCCTGTGGACAAAACTTTAGCTTAGCTACGGTCACTCCGCTGCATCGGTTAGAAGAAACAGATTATCAAATGTCAGAGCCCAGAAGTAACAATTGACAAACCCTTACGATACAGTTCTTTCTCGCATTAAGCAGCGTCGCAGAATGATCGCTGTGCAAACCACTCACATAGGAAGTGATCCGGTTTTCGAAGGACACTCACACGGGTACAATCTCCCGACCGGTCTCCGCCTCACTTGTTTTCGTAATGGACGTATTTTTGAAAGTTTGAGTTTCTCTTAAAATTGACCAATGTTTAGTAACAGATTTCATATATCAGTTAGTAGACTAGAGTATATAGATATAGGAAGGTTTAGCGATTATGTTAGGAATTTCATCTAGTCCCGAAAATGTATTCCTCATTGATTTTAATACCTACTCTATTTCATCATCCATTGTTGGGACTTCGACAAAGGATTTATTCTAAGATGATATTAAATGTGTAGTAATATGTGCGTTCTTTTCTGTTCATTTTATGTAAACCTGAATTATATGCACCCCTTGAGACTATTTTCCTATCAAAATGTCCTTATCTCCTATAATCATTCTATTCAATGGTTTGGATCACCATATCGAATTGGAATTTTATTTGTAGCCTTTAGGCATCTAAGGCTCAGGCCGGGATGAGGGAGGGGAAAGGATTCGGGAAGGTGTCGGCCAGAGCCTATGTTGAAGGTGCCATCCCGGTATTTGTTTGGAGTGACTATGGGAAAACCCTGGAAAAAACCTCAGTCAAGATGGTGGGTCGTTGGGATCGAATCCACGGTCTCCCAAAATGCTACGCCAACGCTCTACCACTGAGCTACGACGGCTCGGTATCACCATTTCCAATATGGCGTTTTGTTAACTGGTTTATCGTCTGCCAAACTATTTTACTTTTGTTGTTCGATTCCCTGATTCCATTAGAAATTTACTGTCTAGAACTCGACGCCTTTGTATTCAAATTTTCTATCCACAGAGCTTATATATTGCACGGTTCTGCGGCTCTCACACCCCCACTTTATAAAGAATGAGAATAATTAAGTAGTTTACATGGGTTTTACGTCATGCATCTTTTATTTTTGGTCTTAGAATTTTATCATCGACATATCCGTCCATACTCTCAGATCTAAGTAAATAAAACATCTAAGACTTTATTAAAAAAAATCCTTTCGGTAGGCCTACAGGCTGAGGTAGATTTCGAAGTGTTTTTGATTGAATTTATTGGGGTAAGTGCAGAATAAAGACACTTTAAGTAAATATACTTTTATCCTTTTATTTTCTTATAAAATTATAAATACGGTAACTAATTACCGAGCAAATTTTTTGTTATTAGAACTGAATGCAGTGATATACCAATTGAAATTAACAAGCCAAATGAAACCCTCTACCTTACATACCCTAAACGAAATATGAGCGCTATCGAAAAACTAGTTATTGATTTATCATTAAGAGCTTTTCAACGTTACCCCACAAGACATGGTTTAAAAAAATCGAATTTCCACCCCCACCCTCACTCGTACCCCCACAACCCCTGAATCGTTGGTGTCGCCGTAAACTTCTTAGGGAGTACTATAATTTATGCAGACAAAGTTTCCCTATAAACTCCATAGGGGCTGATATATATATTTTTCAAAATTTCAACCCCCTCCCCCAACCATCCCCTTGGGCCGATTTTGCTCATTAACGAACTTGGCCGAGCTATTTAGCCTAGAAACAACATAATAAAATTTGGTTCAAATATCTTCAAAATATATATATAACATGGTACCGATCTCAATAGGTAATTTTTTCTTCGAAATCTACCTAAAATATAAGGTACATGGAGTAAAACTCGAGTCAACTACTTAATTATGGAAATCGTCATGAAAGCTTGAAGCACACGGGCAGACAGAAGGAGAATAATTTATTGAACACGAACAGTTCCATGCTCTTCTCTAGTACGCGTTTCATCCTCCTAAACTTTCGTACACCTATGAACGCAACTAGAATACGAACCAATTTTAGTTCGTTTCCTCCGCTGGTGGAGGAGAGTTCTAAATCTATTCACCTAAAGGCATATGGGTAATTCCATGTCAGATCAACACAGTCACTTACTTCACCATCTCAGATATTTATAAATTCTGATGTGTTAGTAAGGCCTGATGAGAAACACTTAAAACTCTAATATTGCAGGCAGTCCTATGTCGTATATTTCTGGAGTTACGGCATCTTAAACTCTGAATTTCCCCCGAAATTTTGTGTCATATTGATTATTTAAAATGCTTGTAATTTTTGTCCTAATTAAATTAGAGATGTGATTCTTCCGTCGTTGTCAAGGTATTGGACAGATCTTTCCTCTGATATGCAACACTTACCCCCTCCCTAAGAAATTGAAATTTTGACCTTGAACTTTGACCCTTTGACCTTGGATAGCAAAAATGACGTCAACTCCGATATTTGTGAAACTTTTCGAAAATAATGGTATTTTATTTATAGAGACATGTGCAAAGTTCCAGAATGGGACAACCATGGGAAGAGCAGCAATTTTAAAATTTTATTTACGTATTTTAAGCATTTGGGGCACAGGCCGGGCTTATGCCCCCCGCCCCGTGTGTGCAGTTTGATGAAACAATATTGTGAATGGTGCCATTGTTAAGAGGCAAGTATTAGGAAAAGCGATCGTCGCAATTTGGGTAGTTCGTCTGAGGCCATAAGCGGAGGTGAGAATCCAATATGGCCGCTGGAATATGCGATTTCTAGTATACAAGTGACCACATTTTTTTAAATTTTTTTTCACCTAGAGTTATGGCGCTGGTTCCTACTTGTAAGGGTTTCATTAGCAAAATTGTTATCAAATGATGGTAGCCACTTGGATAGTCCATCTTGGGATATGGAGAATCCACCACGACTGTAAGAGTAAACAGTCAGACGCCCATTTCTAGTACACAGGCAGACGCCCTCTAGATAATCTATTGGAACTATTGTACCAAGAGCTAAGATTTTCGTGTCCAATTTTAGTGTTTTACGATTAAAATCATCAGCAATTGATGGTTGCCATCTGGTGAGTCCGTCTTGAGCTGTACATGAGGAAGAATCCAATATGGCCGCCGGAAAATGCAATTCTAGTTTTTTGCGTTATCATTGAATAACATGGTTTAGTGTAATCAATATATTATTTAGTCTGCTCCTCAGGAAATAGGGTAATCTCTTCCTTAGCAACATAATCACAAATGAAACGAAAAGAATCGACACTTCTTTTCTCTTGTGACTTACCGGTATACTGGCAATTTTTGTCAGAATGCATTCTGATTGACACATGAATAGAGCCCTTCAGCAAAGTCCTTGCAATTATGAAATTATGGGACAACATAAAATTCTTGGAACAAGATTTAGAATAGCATTAAAATCTTAAGTCAATAAAAATGTGTCTTGATTAAGTTTAAAAAATATTTCCCACAATATGGTTGGTTGTATGTTAGAAATCGTATATTCCATCGGCCATATTGGATTCTCATCTCCGCATATGGCCTCAGACAAACTACCCAAATTGCGACGTTCGCTTTTCCTAATACTTGCCTCTTAACCTATACAATGACATTATTCACAATATTGTTTCATCAAACTGCACACAGGAGGCGGGGGCATAAGCCCTGCCTGTGCCTAAAATTCTTGAAATACGTAAATAAAATTTTAAAAATGCTCATCTTCCCATGGGTGTCCCATTCTGGAACTTTGCTCATGTCTCTACAAATAAAATATCATTAATTTCTGAAAGTTTCATAAAATTCGGGGTTGACGTCATGCTATTCAAGGTCAAAAGGTCATCGTTCAAGGTCAAATTTTCAATTTCTTAAGGAGGGGCAAATGTTGCATGTCAGATGAAAGGTCTGTAACAAGACCTTTACAACGACGCAAGAATTACATCTCTATCTTAATTAGAACAAAAATTACAAGCATTTTAAATAATCAATGTGACTCCAAATTTCGGGACAAGTCCAAAGTTTGAGATGCTGTAACTCCAGAAACATACGACACACGACTGCAATATTACAGTTTTGCGTGTTTCTCATCTGACCCTACTACTATGCCAAAATTCATGAAAACCTGAGATGTTGAGGTAAATTTTTCCCGTTAACTGTATTGATCTTACGTGCAATGTACCCATATACTTTACCGACGAGGTAGAATGCTCACCTTGTAATTTGGAGAACCTGAGTTCGATTCCTTGTGCTAGGCATCATAACTGAAATTTTCCTTGGTAATACCACGCAAATACTATGATGGTACTTTGAATAAGGCCAGGGCCGATTCCAAAAAGAATCTTTAATTTTGTTGTTATTATATCCAGTGCAAAATGGCCGAAATTGGGCTGTATCTCGAGATTGTTAAATAAATACATTTGTGGAACAATAAATTACAATATTATCGGAAATTTGATGTAGATTATGTTTTTGTTAGTTGAAAGGGCTGTTCAAAAAGAAACCGAACTTAAATTGTAGTTAACTGGCATTAACTGTAGTTAGTTGACATTAACTGGCTCAGTTTCGCTGAATGCAGGTGTGTTCAGTGCGTGTGGCGATTGTCAGTTACCAGACCATGAAAGAACTCGAAGAACAGCGAGTATGTGTGAAAATTTGTGATAAATTGCACAAAACTTTCACAGATACTTTCCTTATGTTACATGAAGCCTGTGGTAAAGAAAATTTGAGTTCAACACAATATTACGGACGGTACAGACGTTCAAACCGGGTCGAACCTCAACCAAAGACGACAAAAAATCCGCACGGCCGTCTATATATACCTACATTAATCACATGGACATGGTGAGAGCAACTCATCCGTACAAACCGTCGTCTCACCGTACGTGAAGTTGCTGAACTCAACATCAACACAGATTCGTGTCACACGATTTTGGAGGGAAAAGTGCAGATGCAATGTTGCTGCTAAGCTTGTGCCACGTCTGTTCACAGCTGAACAGAAAGAAGACAACGTCAGGACATGTGAAGAGGTGTTACGAAGAGCGAATGCTGACCCAATTTTCCTCAAATTTGTGATTACTGGTGATGAAACGCGGAAGTACGGGTACGATGTCGAAACGAAGGTCCAATCAGTGGGTTGGTCAGCACGGCTCAAAAAATCACGGATGAATAAATCCAATGTTAAAGTTATGTTAATCGTCTAGATGCGCCGCAAGATGCTAGAAATGTGGTAATCCTAGATGGTTCATCAGAATAATGCACGTTCACATTCCTCGCTCGTTGTTCAGTTTTTGGTAAACCACCAGATATCAGTTGTTCCACAACCGGTCTACTACCCTGATTTAGCACCATACTCTTCTTTTCTTCCAAGTCGAAATCAACCCTCGAAGGTCGCAGACTATAGCGGAGATGCAAGAGAAATCGTTACGGGATCTCCAGAGCATTCCAAAACCGGAGTTTCTGAAGACATTTCCGAACTGGAAGAATTCAGGGAGCGGAGTGCACAATGTAAAGAAGTATTTTTAAGGAGATAGGTCCGGCGAGGTGATGACTATTATAATTTTCACATTTTTTTTTTAAAGTCCGGTTTCTTTCTGAACAACCCTTGTAGGAAATGCAGAGTTACTTGGAAGAGACACTCCAATTGGAGAATTCGATTTCGCAGAGCGAATCATAATTCACTTTTCACCCGTCTTGCGCCAGTAATGAAGCTTTATGACAACTCACTCAGCCCATCAGCTGATACACAGACAGACCCGTAGCCAAGAGAGCGACTTGGGGGGCTCAGACCCCTTTACTTTTCGTGGATATTGAAAAGAAAATAGTCTTCAACTCTATTGTTCTTATTAACAACTGTACAAATGCACATTGGAAATTTTCCAACTTCGTGAGTTCTCAAGCGTAGTATAACACACAACACAACGCATGCGCAGAGTAAATGATCCCAGTGACAGTGGCGCCGCAAGCAGATGGACTGATGAACCACTGATCGAAGCGTTTGACTGCAGTCGATATTTGTTGTATGATGTCATGCCGAAAGAGCTTTGAAACTGTGATGTGATGGATACTATACTCATTGTAATTATAGAGTACTCACGTACACTACACTAATATTGATTAAATCACTTAACTAGAGCGAAGATGTAACATCAGAATGCAAAAAGGCGTAGGAAATTGAACGTAATCGGAATAGATTGCACCGAGAGTTTGCAGCCAGATGTAAATTACATATTCTTTAAATTGGACTCAATTCGATTATTGTGATACCATTTACACTTCTGAATTTGAATTTATGGCCTTCAGGCATTAAAGGCTCAGGCCGTGACAATTCTGAATTATACAAGAAAAAAATCTGTACCAGGGTTTTCACCAGTCTCACCACGGAAACGTCGGGATGCTACCTTCAACTTACGCCCTGAGCGACTCCTCCCTCTAGCTTTTCTCCATCTCGACCTGAGCCATACATACCTAAAGGCATTAAATAAATTCTAGACCAGTGGACGAGAAATGAGTAAAGGTACAAAAGTCCAGTCCAACATACCTCAAATCACAATGCAGGTAATAGTCAACTTCCGTATCATATTTACACATACCTCAAATCACAATACAGGTCATAGTTAACTTGCGCATCATATTTACACATACCTCAAATCACAATGCAGGTAATAGT
>JAGDQP010036139.1:0-19207 GCA_022664845.1 Lepisma saccharinum | reverse complement strand
TGTAGTAAAAAGTAATCCATTATTTTGCCAATAGATGGCTTTAGTGATCTGTATCTCGCGTTGTATAAGTCCGATCGGGTTTAACGAGATGGCGTTCAAACGATGAGATTGCGTACTACAAACACTGTTCAGATAGTTGTGATGAGTTGACTCAGTGTTGTGTGAGCGCGCGTCAAAATGGACACTAGCAAAGAGAAAATACGCTATATTTTACAGTTTTTCTTCGATAAAGGCGAAAACGCAAGCCAGGCGGCTGCAAATGTGAATAGTGTTTATGGTCCTGATACTGTAACAGCCAATCACGCGCAATTTTGGTTTCGTCGATTCCGTGCCGGTAATTTTGACGTCAAAGATGTACCACGCACTGGAAGGCCACGTGTCGAAAATGTCGATAAAATCATGGACATTGTCGCGTCCGACCGTCATGTAAGCACTGTTTCGATTGCCCAAGAGCTTATCATTGCACAAAAAACCGTGTGGAACCATTTGCATAAGGCTGGATACACAAAGAAGCTTGATGTATGGGTGCCACACGAGTTAACGCAAAAAAAAACAACCCTCATGGACCGAATTTCCATCTGCGAATCGCTGCTGAATCGCAACAAAAGCGACCCATTTCTGAAGCGGTTGGTGACTGGTGATGAAAAGTGGATCACTTACGACAACGTCACGCGAAAACGGTCGTGGTCGAAGTGCGGTGCAAACGGTGCCCAAGCGAGGATTGACGGCCAGGAAGGTTTTGCTGTGTGTTTGGTGGGATTGGCAGGGAATTATCTACTATGAGCTGCTCCCCTACGGCCAAACCCTTAACTCGGAACTATACTGTCAACAATTGGACCGTCTGAAGGCAGCAATCGCCCAGAAGCGCCTAGCTTTGGCCAATAGGAGAGGCATTGTGTTCCGCCAGGCCACACACATCGATAGTGACTCGCCAGAAGGTCCGGGAGCTTGGTTGGGAGGTTCTTATGCATCCACCTTATAGTCCGGACCTGGCACCGAGTGATTACCATCTGTTCCTGTCCATGGCGAACACGTTTGCTGGTGAAAAATTCGCTTCAAGAGAGGCTTGTGAACATCGACTGTCTCAATTTTTTGCCAATAGGGACAAGGGCTTCTATGAGAGAGGCATCATGATATTACCTTCCAAATGGCAACACGTTATCGAACAAAACGGCGCATATGTGACCTAAATCGGATCATTCTAACTATGGTAAGTCAAGACTTCAATGTCATGCAAAAATAATGGATTACTTTTTACTACACCAGATATATTCGAGATTTGAAACAAGAAATGAAATAGAATATTCCACCAGAAGGCCAACTGAAAAAACTGTTCAGTAACTAACAAATACAAAAAATAGTACTACGACCTAAATATACGATTCTTCTTTTTAAGGCTTAATCCAAGTGGGTTTTCCCGCCTTTTTCGTTTCACGTCAATTATTCGAATTTCAGTAGAGGGAAAATAGAAATAAACTTTCACGGACCAAAGTTCCTTTCGTCCTTCAATAATGAGTACAATTAGTTATAATTAAATGCTAGTAGTAACTGCAGGATTGTGTGCAGACACTTTTGGGACATTATACTGTCCCAAAAGTGTCTGCACACAAGCCTGACTTTACTATTAAGATTTTATTAAAACTAATTGTTCTTATTATTGAAGGACGAAACGAACTTTGGTCCGTGAAAGTCAATTTCTGTTTTCCTCTACTGAAATTCGAATAATGACGTGAAACGAAAAAGGCGGGAAACCCCACTTGGATTGAGCCTTAAAGGTGAATATAAAGCAAACGACCTCGATCAAAAGATGGCAGCACAACCTCCGTATATGTCTAATGTATTTTTATCGTTGGATGATATTTCAGTGCTGCTCCTACAAATCCAAGCCTAGAGAATTTTTTTTAACTTTCAGGGAAGTTCAGGGAAGCTTCATTGTTACAGGTCTTGATATTCACAACTACAATCAAGCGATTTGAACAATGAAGAAAAATGAAAATAAAAAGATCAGCATTGATCGAACTCTTGAACTGGTTATGAACTTTCTTCCCTGAAAGTTTGAACTCTCTAGTTTTGAATTTGTAAGAGTAGCATTGAAATTTCGTGCAACGATAAAAATACATTAGACATATACGGAGATAGTGCTGCCATCTTCTGTTGGAGATCGTTGCTTTATATTAATCTTAATTTCTACAAGAAAAAATAGTTCAGATCCAACATTTAAGAGATACAGTTTACCTTCCTGCAAGTTTAGTTGAAACTGGTTAGCAAAACTAAGTGAAACTACTCAATACTCACTTCAATCTACAACACATTTTAATCTACATGGTTATTGTACGTGGACCGTTACTTTATTTATGCAAATGCATTCACACTATGTTTATCATTAATTTCCAACATTATCTGCTTGCAAACAAATCAGAGATACTTAATTTTATCATTCACCAGACGGAGACAAAATTGGCTACACACATTAAAAAAAATCATTTCAAATACATCGGGAAGTACAGCAGAATATCGATAATTTGAGTTGGATGGGACCAAGGCTTACAGAAAACTCGAATTTTGCGGATATGGAGAAAAGAAAGATATTTTCACAAATTTCCTACAAGAACAGTGTAGTACATATACAATAACACAAAATACAGTACAGTACATTAAGGCAACTTATGTTTTTATTTGAGGCTACCAAGAGCGAATTATTTATTTAGTGACAACACAACAGGCAATGGCCTAATTATAGTGTTGAGTTTTACAAAGTAATTGTACAGATTTTATTGACAATTGCATCTCTACATTCTTTAGGCGACATAAAGCATACGTCCAGATCATTTGTAAACTGTACAGAATTTGTTATATCTAGCACAAATTCTCCAGATTGGTGACCTCATCAAGATATTGGTTCTTACCTTTTTACAGTGGAAGAAACCAGTATTATTAACGCGAGTTTTAGATGATGGGACACGAAACTGTAATGTTGAAACTAAATCCATACAATCTAACTTATTTTGAACAATTTTTTGAAGAAATACCAGATCAGCAATGTTGCGCCTTTGTTCTAAGCTCTGAATATTAAAATTCTCAATGACTGCATTGTAACTATCATAAGCAGGGTAGATTCGAGTTTCTTTAAAAGTCAGGAATTTAAGAAATTTTGATTGGATTTTCTCTAATTGTTGGCAATGTTTCAATTGATATGGATTCGAAATAGAAGAAGCATATTCTACCTTGGAGCGAACATAAGCATAGTATTTTTTTCCAATGTTGATATGTTGTTGAATTCTCTTCCCGTCCTAATTACGAATCCTAGTAACTTCAAGGCTTCATTTGTTATTTGTAACGTGTATGTTAAAAGTCAATTTCGAGTCAAAACTGACACCAAGATCCTTAACTACAGTAGGTCTGTTTAGTACTATTTTATTAATGGAATAATCAAATTGATGAGTGCTTTTATTTCTATTAAATGATAATACTTTACATTTACTTATGTCGACTCCAAGTTGATTAATAGCAGACCAGTTTGCAATATTATCTAAGCTTTGCTGAAGCCTTATGCAGTCTCCGATAGAGTTGACTTTTGTATATATTTTAAAGTCATCTGCAAATAACAATTTTTCATTATCAGGCACATAATCAGGAAGATCATTAACAAATAAGAGGAATAATAAAGGTCCTAGGTTCGAACCCTGAGGAACTCCTGAGAATACAGAATATTCACATTATTTGTATTCTTTATAGACAATTGATTACTTGCGATTTGTTAAGTACGAATAGAGGAGCCTAATCACAGTGGGTGAGAAGTGATAGTGATTTAATTTTTCCAGTAATATATTGTGATTAACTCTGTCAAATGCTTTCTCAAAGTCAATATAAATCACATCAACTTGCTTGCCTTCATCCAACGCATTTGCTATGTAGTCCGTAACAACTGCTATGTTTGTTACCGTGGATTTCTGAGAAACAAAGCCATGCTGCTTAGTTGAGATAACTGGTTGAAGTATGATTACTAATTCTCTTGTATAAGATCTGTTCAAATACTTTTGCAAAAGTTGGTAATATTGCAATTGGCCTCAAGTCATTAATGCCTCTACTATTATTAGATTTTGGGATAGGACATACCAGGGCAGATTTCCATTTGTAGGGGAAAGTACATGTTTTTAGGGATAAGTTAAATGCTATTAATAGGGGATATTTAAATATATCAACAGTGTGCCCATTTATTACTAACAGCATCACCATTAAGATTAATATATGTGTGAGAGGAGGATAGAAATACAGACTGAAAATACTGGGTGAATGCATTCCCTATCTCATCATTGCTAGACAACTCCTGACCTTCAAATTTTAATACATTTGGCGGTAATGCCTTTTTTTATTTTTGATAAAATTCCATTAATCATTGTTGTTACAACACACAATAATTTAACTAAATTCAAAGCGCGCTGAGAATAGATTGTCCTTTGTTAGATGTGGGAGTGTTTCTAAACATATAATTATTATTGTTTTGCTGGCTGGAATCATACGGAACGTCGGATTACCAAGGCTCTACTGTATATATTGAAATGAAGGTAATTTCAACACTTAATTCAGTGTAAGAATCGAAGTATCGAAGAAGCTACATTAACCCACTGACAAAAGAGCCAAGATATGCATAATTAGAGAAAAACATAGCATCAACCACAAAGGATTATGGTTAAGACGCAGCTTGGGTACCCACGGGATCGCCACATCCGTATTCACGACAGGTCTGAGAGGATTCTTACAAAAATTAATTAATTTAAGTGCCTAATTCTGTAGCTTTCGATTTTACCAATTCATTAAAAGGTCTTTGTTCTATATGTTTACAAGAGTGGACATTAATAAAACAGAAACTTCAAAATAAAAATAAAATTCTAGGCTAATTCCAGGTCAGTAGAAACCCTGCTACAGAAAATTGTACCCGTGTGCAAAAACAAAGGTTTTTTGTTTTTTTTCTGTCACAAGTTGTGATATATCCTTATAAGAACAACCAAGCAGCTATTTGTAGGAAACCCGTGCACCTCTAGTATGGTTAAGATTACGGATGTTGTCATATGGTGTCTTAAAACTAGACTCTGAGCGACTCCTTTCCACAAGTTCTCTCATATCCTACCCCGGCCTCATTGCAAAAAAAAAAGTAAAGGAGCCCAAATCTCTCCGTTCGTGGAGCCTTCGTTACAGTCTTGTCGTGCCCGAGTGGAGGCGTTTCATCGAAGTCTGAAGCCATTTTTCTCCATCCGATTTACCGTCCTCCAACTAAATTTCTGTTGTTTTTTATTGCTGGTGGTGCATTTCACAAATGGCATTCTCAAAATCGTAACGGTCCCTTGTAAGTTCAGTAGGCTTTACCTTTGTTACAGGAAGCACAGTTTCTGAGCATAACGCAGGGTCTAATTCAATTTATTTCGCTAAGGAAAGGAACCATTCTCAAGAAGTTGGGTCGATTTCGTACCGTAGTTAAAGCAACTGTGACCAAAACCAAGAACCCTCTATAAAATCTCTTTCCTTTCTTTTATGATACGATTACTGTTCGTGTGATAAACTCGCTAAAACAAACGAAAATAAGGCTTTGAGAAAGATATACGGGTAAAAACGGGACGAGATGACTGGGGAATGGAGAAGACTGCATAATGAAGAACTTTACGAATCACCCGATGTTGTAAGAATAATGAAATCGCGACGGCTAAGGTGGGCAGGCCATACAGCTCAGATGAGAGAGAAATACGGTTGGTAAACCGAAGGGAAAAGGACCGTTAGGAAGACTGAGGCGACGTTGGAAGTAATATTAGAAGGGATTTTCGGGAAATAGGTGTTTGTGATGAAAACTGGTTTGAGCTTCCTCAGGATAGAATTCTATGGAGAACGTTTGTTACTACGGCGATGAACTTACGACTTTCGTAAGTAAGTAAAAACAAACGAAACTTCGGAGGTTCCGCCGAACCTTTCTTCGCCCGCTGATCTGTCCCTCCAGAGAAGAGATTAATTTTACAAAACTTTGTCAATCATAGGTGATGTAGTCAGCAGGTGTATCCCCTTCAGTGGGTTGCGAAGTGTGCCGCATTTTAAGGTCACTTTAACAGCATAAGAGACGCCTTTACCGTCAACATTTCGCTTCTGCCGTGAACTTTACATGCTTCATTGAAGTCATACCAGAGGCTTTATATCTGAAATCTCGTTTTGAAGAAATTATTAATACTTTGAAGTTTATTCGAGATTCGTTCAGCATTCAATCCGAATTATTTTTATGGATAATTATTTTCTCATACGAACAGGGGTGGCTGAAAAAATGCCACAAATAGTGTGAAATTTATGGTTACGATTCTACACATTAATCCATCTCCGTTAATTTTATATCATTTTCGTCTTGTAACCAAGGGGTCCCGGGTTCGATTCTCGATGGAGCCAACATAATTTCTCTAAGGTGCAAATCGAGTAGTGGTTTGGATATCACGGTAGTAGGTCTTGTCCTTCATAACCTTGCTGTTACATAAGAACGTTAAGCCTAAACAAACGAAACGAAACCAAATTGAATCTTTCGGTTTGCCTGAATGCCTGTTGTTTCATAGAGAAGCCAAAGTTAACTTTGCTTAAATATATCTGGTGTAGTAAAAAGTAATCCATTATTTTGCCAATAGATGGCTTTAGTGATCTGTATCTCGCGTTGTATAAGTCCGATCGGGTTTAACGAGATGGCGTTCAAACGATGAGATTGCGTACTACAAACACTGTTCAGATAGTTGTGATGAGTTGACTCAGTGTTGTGTGAGCGCGCGTCAAAATGGACACTAGCAAAGAGAAAATACGCTATATTTTACAGTTTTTCTTCGATAAAGGCGAAAACGCAAGCCAGGCGGCTGCAAATGTGAATAGTGTTTATGGTCCTGATACTGTAACAGCCAATCACGCGCAATTTTGGTTTCGTCGATTCCGTGCCGGTAATTTTGACGTCAAAGATGTACCACGCACTGGAAGGCCACGTGTCGAACATGTCGATAAAATCATGGACATTGTCGCGTCCGACCGTCATGTAAGCACTGTTTCGATTGCCCAAGAGCTAAACATTGCACAAAAAACCGTGTGGAACCATTTGCATAAGGCTGGATACAAAAAGAAGCTTGATGTATGGGTGCCACACGAGTTAACGCAAAAAAAACCTCATGGACCGAATTTCCATCTGCGAATCGCTTCTGAATCGCAACAAAAGCGACCCATTTCTGAAGCGGTTGGTGACTGGTGATGAAAAGTGGATCACTTACGACAACGTCACGCGAAAACGGTCGTGGTCGAAGCGCGGTGCGCCGGCGCAAACGGTGCCCAAGCGAGGATTGACGGCCAGGAAGGTTTTGCTGTGTGTTTGGTGGGTTTGGCAGGGAATTATCTACTATGAGCTGCTCCCCTACGGCCAAACCCTTAACTCGGAACTATACTGTCAACAATTGGATCGTCTGAAGGCAGAAATCGCCCAGCTTTGGCCAATATGAGAGGCATTGTGTTCCGCCAGGCCACACACATCGATAGTGACTCGCCAGAAGCTCCGGGAGCTTGGTTGGGAGGTCCTTATGCATCCACCTTATAGTCCGGACCTGGCACCGAGTGATTACCATCTGTTCCTGTCCATGGCGAACACGTTTGCTGGTGAAAAATTCGCGTCAAGAGAGGCTTGTGAACATCGACTGTCTCAATTTTTTGCCAATAGGGACAAGGGCTTCTGAGAGAGAGGCATCATGATATTACCTTCCAAATGGCAACACGTTATCCAACAAAACGGCGCATATGTGACCTAAATCGGATCATTCTAACTATGGTAAGTCAAGCCTTCAATGTCATGCAAAAATAATGGATTACTTTTTACTACACCAGATATTGATAGAAGTTGGCAAAACTTATCGACTACATCCAGTGACGTACATTAACATTACTATGCAATTGCAATCAAAGCAAAAATTCTAAATATTCTTTTGTTCTAATAATGTTTAGTACTGATAAAATACACCGAAATTACGTACAAGATTTTTTCTCTCATATATATATATATCACAGCCATATTCAATCCACTAGTGGATGAGGCCTCTCCCCGAAGGGAGGAGTTGGTCAACTGCTCCCACGCTGACCAGACGGGTTAGGAGAGGAGAGCCGAAGCTCTCACTGTGATCGCCACTGTCTTTGATTCACAGCAGCTCCCCAATTGTCCTCACGATGCTTTGTCAACACCGAAATTTTTAACTCCCCACCGGGAATCGAGCGGTCGAGCGCGCTACCGATTAGGCTACGCAGCTCATATATTTACATATAAAGGAAACGAATTTATTGAAATTAAAAGTATTTTCTGTATGTATATGTATGTATGGTTCAGAGCCAGAGTGAACTCAAATAATTCGCACTCTTTATTCACTTCTTTTAATGATATTGAAACTAAGTGTTGTATTTCTGACTCAGTGAACTAGCTTGGACTTAATTAGATCTGTACTCATTCTTTTGACATTGTCCATTTATTTTAATAATGTGTATAACTCTGTAGAGTGATTTCACTTGTGCAGTTGTATATATATATATCATCATATCCAGCCGTTTTCTATCCACTGCTGGATGACGGCCTCCCCCTTTTCTTTCCACATATCTCGGTCTGTTGATATTCTCATCCATGTAGCTCCTGAAAAACCCTTGATTTCATCTCTTACATTTGGACGTCGTCTCGGTCGTTTCTTTTCTCTAGGAATCCACTGTAGTACATTTGTCGTCCACCTTCCATCTGTTCTTCTAGCTATGTGACCGGCCCATCTCCACTTCATCTTCTTCGCAGTCTTGATTACATCCTCTACCTTTGTTTGTGCGCGAATCCATTCATTTCTCTTCAAGTCCCTCCTGGTTATTCCTAGCATGCACCTCTCCATTGCTCTTTGTGTGACTCTCAATCTTTGAGTCGTTTGCGCATTCAATGTCCAAGTTTCGCAGCCGTACATCAACATATATATATTGTTCTTCTGAAGTGACTCTTAATAATCATATTTACACGTATGCAAGATCAGTACAACAACCGACTCATCGCATTTGTAACCAAGGGATCCCAGGTTCGAGTCCACGCGGAGGACAATTTTTCTCAGGTGCAAACCGAGTAGTTGTTCAGATTCCTCTTTAAGCTGTAGCTGTAGATTCCGTTCTTCATAACCCTGCTGCTGCATAATGACATTAAGGAGAAACAAACTTATTTCTATCCATAAAAAAAGGTAAAGCTATCCCCTGTGCGATACACACGCGGTTTTTCTTGACCTACGGTACGAAGTGAGGTGGGGTGGTCAGTCCCACGCTCGACCGCCTTTACCTTCCCAAGGTGCCCAGGAATACCAAGGACACCCCGGTACTCAATTTGATAGGCGGTTGAGTGCACCTCAGAGCGCCAGGCATGGGAACACTCCGAGAAAAGTCTCCAGTATCCTTAAATAAAGCAAAGCATTATTATTATTTTTTTTTTTTAAGGTTTTTGCCAAAACTACATAAGAATGAGCTAAGTAATGCTGGAAGCAGTAATCAAAACTATGATGTGAAGTCATTTTTTTATGTTGTTTGAAATACTGATTTGTATAGCTTATGTCATGAGCATTCTTCGTTCGAAGGCAACTGTGAAGAGATTTTTTTTCTTCAATTCTTAATAACAACTGGAGAGATCATAGCGATAAATGTTCAGCAGCTCTGATAAAAATAAAAAATTCAAAGTTTCACTTAATTTTGATGAAAGTTCTTAGAAATTTCATGACAACTAAGGAAGATGTAGTATTACTGGCAAGTGTTAAAAGTGGAAAATAAAATAAATAAATGCAAATTCCAATATATACTAGATTCTTAAATTACGAGGGGTGTTCAAATGAAAAGGTACGAAACGTCGTAAAAACCAAACCGGTTGAAATATGAATATGCCGCTTTGGGATAACGTAGTGCGACATCTAGGGAAGAGAATGTAGTGTCCGGCGTGGTTGTGCGCATGCGCCTCTCACACGACGCAGGAGAGAATCAGGCAGCTGTGTGTTCCGTCCAATTGACGCAGCAGTACGTGTGAGGAAATCACGGCGTTCACGTTGAACAATTCGACGATTGAGGAGCAGCGAGGTGTTCTGACTGCGGAAGGGGTTAAGCCGGCCGATATTCATCGCCGGATGGTGGCCGTATACGGGGGAGACTGTGTCCGACAAGTCAGTGAGAAAGTGGAGTGCCCGTTTTCGTGAAGGCCGGGAGAGTTTGAGTGTACTGGACAAGTTCAAGTGGGAGCAGCTTGAGCATCCGCCCTAGAACTCGGACATGTCCCCTGCGACTTCCATCTGTTTGGTCCACACAGCCCCAAGAATTCTGGGAACAGGGAATCCTTCGGCTTGTGAAACAATGGGATAGTTGTGTTTAGACCTCTGGTGATTACTTTTGAATAAAGACTTCGATTATACCCACAGTGTCGTTTCGTACCTTTTCATTTGAAAACACCCCTCGTTCCCTAATGTATGTGCTTAAAATTCACTAATGAATATTCTGAGTGTTCCCTTGAGTTAACTATCGTTACCTGTCTCGTATTCACATTTTAGAAACTCTGAATCCCTAATTGAGAGGGTGTGTTTGCGAGAGAGGAAGGTGGGTACAATAAATAAAAAATCAGTGCAAGTACACATCGGATCGTGCTTGAATTTCGGTATTCAAAGCATTTAGTTAAAGAAAAAAAAAACGTCAGTGACAGAGTAACAGTACGGGTATATGTTACTGGAAATTGTACAAGAAAATCACGTCAGCTTAAAAGGACACGGATAGCACCCTCTGTATATAATAAGGAAAATCTCGTTGAAGATTAATCGTACCGTATTTATAGTCCCTACAAGAAATGCATATACACCACACAATTCATTTTACCTCTAAAAAGTTTATGAGTGAAGAACTTCGCAAATAAAAAAAAAAATCCTTTCGGCAGGCCTACAGGCTGAGGTAGATTTCGAAGTGTTTTTGATTATATTTATTAAGGTAAGTGCAGAATAAAAATAAATATACTTTTATCATTTTATTTTCATTATAAAATTATAAATACGGTTTACTAATTACTGTGCAAACTTTTTGTTTTTAGAACTGAATGCAGTGATATTTCAATTGAAATTAACAGGCCCAATGAAACCTTATATCCCCCTAACGAAATATGAGCGCTATCGAGAAACTAGTTATTGATTGACAACAAAACATAGTTGCACGTCTTGCAATTAAGATAAAAAAAACACTGAACTGCTGAACAAGACTATATTATTCGTAAAAAATTAAATTACATGTAACGTTTCGACCTTCTAGCCAAGATCCTCATCAGACATACACTCTCTGCAAAAAACTCACTTGCTGCTCCAAGAGTGTATGTCTGATGAGGATCTTGGCTAGAAGGTCGAAACGTTACATGTAATTTAATTTTTTACGAATAATATAGTCTTGTTCAGCAGTTCAGTGTTTTTTTAGTTATTGATGTATAGATTAATCATCAAGAGCTTTTCAACGTTACTCCACAAGCGGTTTTAAAAATTTCCAATTTCCCTCACTCGTACCCCCACAAACCCTGAATCGTTAGTGTCACCGTAAACTTCTTCGGGAGTACTACAATTTATGCAGTCAAAGTTTCCCTATAAACTCCATAGGGGCTGATACATATTTTTTTTTAAAATTTCAACCCCCTTGGGCTGATTTTGCTCATTAACGAACTTAACCAAGCTATTAAGCCTAGAAACAACATAATAAAATTTGGTTCAAATATCTTCAAAATTATGGCCGCTAGCGTGTAAATATATAAATGACATGGTACCAATCACAATAGGTAGATTTTTCTTCGAAATCTACCTAAAAGAAAGTTCAAACTTTCGCAGGCGAACTGATTTTTTTTGTTTCTCAAGGAAGGGTTGTTGAAATAATAAAAGAGCTGTGCTTGGTGCCACTTGTTCTGATCTCAATGACAAGTAATCTTCTGTATCTAATTATCATAAACGTTAGGGCTGCTTTCCTTGGAAGCTTGAGTTGCGTTGCTTTGCTTGCGATTCGAGTGAGTAGCCAAGCAATTTTTTGTTAAATTTATTTGCATTACGCATTGTTCACTATCATTCCTAGCCAAACCTTAAATAAATTACAGAATTACTTGATTATTTATTTCCCTTATGGCCAGCCGGTAAATTTTAATGTAAAGATATATGGGGGAAATTTTTAGGACATAACAGTAGGATCGGGGGAAATTTCAGGGATCCAAACATTTTCTGTACCCCTGTCGAAGCATACAACAATGAAGCACTTTCAACAATGAACAAGAGAGAAAATAAAAAATCGGCATGGACAGACGTAGATAGTGCTGGCATCTTTTGTTGGGAGATCGTTGCTTTACATTAACCTTAAAAACAGTACGATTTCTCTTAGATAAATAATAATAAAAACTCTTCCTAGACAAGTTAAAACACATCTGTATTCAAGATGACTCCTTTAACCTACCTGTGTGGCCCTTACGATGGTCACTCCTCGTCTTTTATGAGTTAAGGAACCTTGTTGCGTACAAAAATTTTACATGGCGACAGACGGCATTTACATAATGGCGGAAATTACTAATACTTCAATGCGCCGTACTGAACTGCGATATACGAGGGGCTTTAAAATTTCAACCTAGACTTTTGTTTTTAATCAGAGAGTTCACCCGTTCCATCTCAATTCAGGCAAGGCATGTACTGGTCAAGTCATGCCATAGTAATTAGTTTTGTATGAACTCTCTATGGAAATTAAGGAGACCCGTACTTTCTCTATTTTACAGAAAAGACTGGCGAGATATTTCTTGATGATTACTGACGCTCAAAAGGTGGTACGCAGTATCGCAAAAAATATTCTAAAGAGGTTGGACCTGTTACTTTCTTAAAAAATCGCCATATTTGGACGCCATTTTCTCAGTAAAAACATTAAGGTAAACGCACTAGTAATACACAGTGTTCCAGTAATGGACACTTGAAGAGAAAAGTTATAAAATACGATTTACCTAAGGGCGGTAATCATTTCACCTAACTCACTCCATGGCTTATGAAACTCGCAAGTTCATCGCCGCAGTAACAAACGTTCGCCACAGGATTCTATCCTGGGCAACATCAAGCCAGTTTTCATCACGAACACCTATTTCTCGAAGATCTCTTCTAATATTGTCCTCCCAACGAAGTCTCGGTCTTCCCAATGGTCCTTCCATCCGGCCTTCCAACCAGGATAGAATATAATCTTCGTTTTTCCCCCATCCGAGCTACATGGCCTGCCCACCCTAGTCATTGCAATTTCATTCTTTTTATAACATCTGGTGAATCGTACAATCCGCGGAGTTCTTCATTATGCAGTCTCCTCCACTCTCCAGTCATCTCGTCCCGAATATCTTTCTCAAAATCTTATCTTCAAACACACGTAATTTATGTTCATCTGCTAGGGTCGTACTCCAACTTTCGCAACCGTAAAGTATTACCGGCAGAATAACCGTTCTGTATATTTTCAATTTCCTTGATATTAAACGCGATGTTAGAAGTTTTTGGACTGAATAGAAACATGCTTTCCCAGATATTAAGCTACTTTTTATTTCTTCCGTGACCTCATTTTTGCTTGTTACGTATGCTCCCAAGTATTTAAATTTGTTTTCTCTATGACCTCATCCTTAATTCTTATGTTTTTATTTTCTTCATTCCCTGTGTTTCGGCTTGTGATCCTGTATTTTGTTTTCTCTAGCACTATATCGTCCCTTATTAAATCTACACCATCCACGTATACAAACAGTTGATTCAAACCATTCAATGATAGTCCCTTTTTGTCCCCTTTAATTTAAAAATCGCATATTCTAACGCAAAGTTAAACAGTAGTGGGGACAAGGCATCGCCATGTTTGAATCCGTTGCGAATCTTGAAACTACCTGACATATTATTACCTATCCGTACTCTGCTTATGGGGTCGTTGAGACACATCTTCACTAGTTGAATAAGTTTCTTCGGATTTCCAAATCGTATCAGGATACTGTGTAACTTTTCCCTTTTGATAGAATCATATGATTTCTTAAAATCAATGAACAACTGGTGAACCATCCCATTGTATTCCCATTTCTTCTTCAAAATTTGTCTCAAGGCGAAAATCTGGTCCAACGTGGATCGTTTATGAATAGTGTCTCTTGACTGATCCCTTTTCGTATACACGTGTTCAACTAGAACAATGAAAGTCAAGGTCTACGACTTTCCCTGGTGGGAGTATAAAACTGAAATATTTTTCAAACAACGATGAACGGAACAGATACGACCAGGGCTCGGTATAAGCGGTGGCCCACTTAAAATTTCCAAGGACCAATAACTCAAAAATGCCAGTGGTCCTGTGGGACACTGATTTCTAAAGTTCCAATATATTAATACCTGTATGCTTTATTTAACGTTTTATCGAAGTGCTTTCTTTCTGTTAAAAAGTGAAATCGCAGAATCGTCGGAACTAACACATCAGCTGATCAACACCTGTGCCGTAAATGCTGGAGACAGGAAACATAATCGCTCGTATGCAACGCAGATACGCCGTCTTATTACTAAATCCATATTGTGTAATTATGACAATGCTCCGGCAGTATCCTTCTTTAAAGACAAAGGAGAAAAGAGCCAGACGTTCCAATATTCCTCCCTATGACCCCAGACTACCAGCAGATTCTTCCGAACAAGATATTTAACGTAATAAAACAAGGTAAGTGTGATAATTCAGATATCAGGCATCTTGTTTGCTTTGACATAGAATTTTTACATGACTATAATTATTTTTTCTCATTTGGTATCCTATATCTAGGCCTGTAGCCTAAATGAATATAATAAAGTGAACTAAAAAATTACACTGATTATAATTATTTACTGATCTGAAAAAGGTCCAGTAGCATTTGTGTAGGAAACCAGTGAAGAAAATAAATCTCACTGGCTTAGCAAGTGCTACCGAAAGTTAATTTCGAGCCCTGGATACGACTCGCCAAACTGTGCTTCAGGTCTCGAGGGGGGGGGGGGGGAATTGAACTCCCATTCACACCTTCCCTACAAAGAAATGTGATCATTATTCTGTACTACACATTCACTTGTCACATCCCTTTTAGCGATACGTGAGTTGTTATGGCAATGAAATAAGTGACGTTCTGGTAGCGTGAGACAACAGTGTTGCCAAAATCACAATAATAATAACACGCAAAATTTAAAAATACTAGAAAAAGCAAATCCAGGTAAAATATCTGTTACATGGGTTAATGATCAGGGTTGCCACTGGGTTTTAAATTGCAAATTCCCTGATATCGTAACTAGTGATTTTAACAATCTAACCAGTAAAGGTTCTCTGCCAACAATCGGGGATCCGGGAACTGCGCATATATTTAGATAGGAGGGTCACGAAGGAATACGGACAAAATCTGTCGTTCCGACAGCAAAGGGTAAATCCAATATGGCCGCCCAAAGGCAATTCCAATCAACGTTTGCAAGCAACAATCGCACCCAGTTCCCGTTGACAGATTGATTGACTTAATATTTTGCAGACTGATGTATTTCCAAATACAACACATCTATTGGATCGAAATGGCTCGGAATTCGCCATATTGAATTCAATATGGCCAACCAAAATGTCATTTTTTAAGCGACTCGTGCTAGAAAAACGAATTTTGGTATGAAAGTACAGTATCACTAGACGTTTACGAAGAAGTATTAAACTGTTCAAAATGTCGCCATCTTGAATCCAATATGGCCGCCCAAAGACTTTTAACAAACATCTCGTGCTGCAAAACCGAGATTTGGTTTAAAGGTGCATTATCACTAGCAGGTTATAAAAAACATTACAAACTGTTCGCAATGTCCCCACCGTGAAGCCAACATGGCCGCGAAATAGTCATTTAAAATATATAAAAACAAGTTGTAGGTCAGATGATTTAGATTCAGGCACAAATTTAAGTACGGTCTTCTGTCTAATGTGCACTATGGAAGTATTAGGTGTAAGTTGTTACTTGAACGAACTCTCCCAAAAATCAGGCATCTATACACAGACATACTCGGAATAACCCGCAGAGTACGTGTCACTGAAAATTCGCCTTTGGGCGTTCATATTGGATTCAAGATGGCGACATTTTGAACAGTTTTAATACTTTTCGTCAACGTCTAGTGATACTGTACTTTCATACCAAAATTCCTTTTTCTGGCACGAGTCGTTTAGAAAATGACATTTTGGTTGGCCATATTGGATTCAACATAGCGACTTACGAGCCATTTTGATCCAACAAATGTGTTGTATTTGGAAATACATCAGTCTGCAAAACATTAAGTCAATCTCTCAACGGGAAGTGGGTGCAACGTTGATTGGAATGACCTTTGGGCGGCCATATTGGATCTACCCTTTGCTGTCGGAACGGCAGATTTTGCCCGTATTCCTTCGTGACCCCCCTCTATCTAAATATATGCGCAGTTCCCGGATCCCCGATTGTTGGGAGAGAATCTTTACTTGTAAGTACTCTCATCCACTAAAGATAGTAAAATGAAATTCCAGGAATAGTGAAAGGCACAAAGTGTCTGAAAATAATTTCATTACTTAAAAAAAAAATATCTCTTGGCAGGTGGCAATATAAGAAGTGAAAACACATCCTAGATTAAAAAAAATATGCTACGAACAATTCCATAAATCAGAGAAGCTGAACTGTCACGTTGTTTGCATAGCTTTTAATACTGCTAAGCCATAAACTGGGTTTCAATCTTGGATGGGATATAACCTTACATCACATTAGGTACCTAACAATTAGGGAATTTCACGTCCTACAGTTCACCTGATTAAACGATCTTTATTGATGGTGTCTGATTCGGACCCGACTTCGCTCAACTTCGACCTCAACCTCGCGGTTTGAGGTCGAGGTGGGACCTCACGAGGTTCAACACCTCTGGTGTCTACTAATTTTAAGACTTGAAATTCCCTGAGTTCTGAGTCCAGTGGAACATGTATATAATATGCAATGGCTCTTTCTAATCCCATAACTACGTAGTCCAAGCATCTTGTACATTAATTGGTATTTCACAAGTGAAAAAAAAAAGACAATTTCTTTAAAATTTTAACATACTGAAACCGGTCACCAGTGGGAATCGAACACCTTGCCGGGACCGGGCCTTTAACAACTGTTAACAGGTCCACCTCATAAATTATAGATTTCCCTGATTTTCCAGATTTATAAATTTCCGTCAGTATTCCAGGATTTTCAGAGTGGTAAACACCCTGTTTACTTCAACTGATTTAAAAAGCGAACAACCCTCTTAATTATAATACTCATCAAAGCCACGTCCTCGAGTTGAACAGAATTAAAAGCTTCCAGTATCCTCTCTCCTGGCTTCACCTATTTTCCCTCTAACTGTTTAATATCTATATTAATCCTTCGTTTGCCGATCTTAATGGCACCCTTCGCAATCAATCCCAGTCTGTCACGTTTCCCGCGGATGAACTACCTCGGGGAAATTTTGATTTCTTCCATTCTATATGGTTTTTGGGGTGTGCTGAATCCGAATCTGAGGTTTTCTAACAAAATTTCGTGACGCAACATTAAAAAAAAAAAAGGGGGGGGGGAATATTTTTTTATAATAGCTCGGAAACTATTAACTTTTCGTCAATAACCTCCTTATTCAAAATGGCAGTACACATAATTTCCCACAAATGTTACTACTTAAGATTCTTTTTTTCTCCGACGAACTGTTCGGGCTCAAGTGCAAGTTGAAAACTGGCGTATTTTGTCTCTCTCCGCAATTAAAAAAAAAAAAAAAAATCCTAAACTCTAATTATCATTAAGGATAATCTAAAGCACTCATGTATTCTTATCGTTGGACGAAATTTCAATGTTGCTCCTATAAATTCAGTTCAGACTTTCAGGAAAGTTCATAACTAATTCAAGAGCATGATCGATGCCGATTTTTTAATTTTCGTTTTTCTTCATTGTTGTTGTGCACATCTAAACCTATAAGAATGAAGCTCTTTCAACAATGAACAAAAAAGAAAGGTAAAAATCGGCATCGATCATGTTCTTGAATTCGTTATGAACTTTCTTCCCTGAAAGTTTGAACTCTCCAGGCTTGAATTTGATGAAGCAACAATGAAAATAAAATAGATATATACGGAAGTAGTGCTGCCATCTTTTGTTGGAAATCATAGCTTTAGATTATCCTTAAAGGCTGTCATTTAGTGAATTCCTCCCAGTTCTCTGCACATATCTTATTTAGATCGTATATGTAAAGGTACAGGTCATTTTTTTTCCCAAAAAAATTACATACTGCTCAAGTTATTTAATGAAGTCCGAAATTGTACAGATTCAGTTACAATAAAGTTGAAATTCCAACGCAAAATCTTTAAAAAAAAAATACTACATATGATTATATATGACACTATTATATGAGCCGTTGTCGCTTAGAGGGTCCTGGCTGAGGTTCTTACAAGGCTTATAGAAGGAAAGAGGGCTTACAAAAGAGACGGGGCATTGACAAAATCATTTGGGGGAGACCAGGAGAGAATAAATAAAATGAAAAGACTTACAAGACGAAAATGCTTTTTTTTTTTAGGTCGATTTCGAAGAAAAATATACCTATTGAGATCGATACGATATGAAAGTATATATTTATATTTTAACACGCTAGCGGCCATAATTTTGAAGATATTTGAACCAAATTTTTATATGTTGTTTCTAGGCTTAATAGCTCGGTTAAGTTCGTTAATGAGCAAAATCGGTCGCCATCTTGGATCCAAAATGGCCACCGAACCCATTGTTGTATAGAATACACAGCCTAAACCGCTGGGGCTATTCAAATCAAATTTGGTATAAAGGTACAACATCACTTTTTGATTACGAAAATGTTACCTAATGAGTTCAAAGACGCCATCTTGGATCCAAAATGGCGGAAGTAAGAAACCTATTTTCCATATCGTTTGAGCTAGAGATACGAAATTTGACATAAAGGTGTATTGTCACCAGTAGTTTAAGAAAATATAACGAAATGTTGAAAAAGTCGCCATCTTGGATTCAAAATGGCCGCTGAACCCATTGTTGTATAGAATACACAGCCTAAACGGATGCAGCTAGAAATATTAAATTTCGTTACAGTATACATCATCATTTGTATGTTACTAAAATATTACATGATGTATCCAAAGACGCCATCTTGGATCCAAAATGGCG
>JAGDQP010036138.1:0-19207 GCA_022664845.1 Lepisma saccharinum | reverse complement strand
GTAAGTTTGAACATCTGTATCTTGAAAATGACAAAATGGAAAATTTAACTTCTTTTTGGCGTCAGGAATTTAGGTGTGAAGTGTGTCTGTCTAATTCTGTTACAGCTTTCGTATATTATCTCTATATGCAGACCGTTGATCAATATAAGTATATAACACTACTTCGTTCAAAGAGTCAGTTACTGAAATTGTAATGGCATCAATGATTCTTCATTGAGCAAGGAATTTCGTAGTTTTGCTGTGCAGTTAATTTACTATAGAAATGAATTGTGAATTCAAAATAGTGAAATAGGAATAAAAAGGTAAAGCTTATAAAGTTAAGTCTTAATTCCGGGATTATCATATAATAGTATACCTTGCTCTGCATATACCTGAAACTGCTGCAATTAATAAGTCATATCAGAAAAGTTTTATGGAGTGATTACCGCCGTACTAAGGAGTGACTAACAATGTTAAAAAGTTGTTAATCACTTGTTAGTACAGCGCTAGTCACTCGAAAATACGTTTCTGAATACGGCTGAATATCTACTTTTTGGGGTAGCAAGAATTAAGACATAACTAAAAAGCCGTCCGCACAACGATATCAGGTGTCATAAACTTAATTAGAACCCAAAATTTGATCCACACTGGATTAGACTGGAAGTGGACAAACGAGTTCAAATATTTGCTCTGCTGTATATCTTTCGACACTAAGTAGCCATTCCAGTATCGTTACGTAGAGCTCGATGAATAAAATAGACAAAGTTAAGGCAAGAAAAAGATAATATAGAAAATTAACATTATCTAGTGATATGAAACCAATGACTTCTATCTAAAAGTGATGCTGGACTGACTGCTGCTATTGAAAATTTCATTAATATATGAAGCCAAGGAGCGGAGAGGACACTTAATCTCGTTTGTCCACTTCCGGTCTAATCCAATATGGAACAAATTTTCAGTTCTGTTTTTACGTTTGACATCGCTGTGCGGCCCGTTTTTAATCTATGTTCTAATTCTTGCAAAAAACGTAAATATTATTTGCGGTATTTTCTATTACTTCTTGTTACGGGATTAAGAAAGAAAATTAGGTCGCCATATTTATCTAATTGCAAATATGCGGAAATAGTTTAAGTTGAACCTTAATCTTTACAATACCAACAAAACTTCCAAGATAAGCTACAAACATTATGTTTAAAACGGTTTATAACAGAATGCTTTAACATGGGTGGTGTGAGATTTCTTCGTCCTGTGAAATTGCTCTCCATTCAGTGATCGATAAAAGGACTTTTTGTTAAACCTACACAAATTATCGCTATCTGGCAAGGTACTGGGGTTAGTAAGTGCTCATATCTGTTTTCTTGTAGTCGTTTTAGTATCACGCTTCATTGCAGCAGTTACGTTAGGTCTACACGTTATTTTCTTCAAAGTCTGCTTGTAACAGAGTTCATTGTATCTTTACTGGTTAACACGATATTTTCCTCTCAAGTGCTTAAAGTATTCATCCTTCTGGAGAATACACGGACTTGATTTTGGGTGCCCATACGAGTTACTGCAATGCTGTTATTTATTACTTTCAGTGATATTCCCATAGTTTCTTCAGTCCACGTTTTGTACACCAAGTCTCCCTCCCCACACCCTTTTGTATGTTTGTCTCACACGCACACGCGCATGTTGACAATGGACCATTATAACTTCCAGCCAAACAGCGAGGTATGCCGTTAAAATCTACCACACGACTGTCTTAGTATTGCAAGCTTCACGCTTATAGTATGCGTTTTTTAAACCAAGTCCTTCCTCGCCTTCTTGTGTTATTTTTGTTTCGTGCTCAGCCAAAACCCTACCAAATCCTCTGCATACGCAAACAATACATGAACGTAGTATCACGCCCACACTCACAGACAATAACTTTCCAAGCTCCCTTTGAGACTTCCACTGTGTTTTCAAACGTTACGTGTGTTCAGAGTCCCCGTACTACACTCTAATATTTTCGTCTGTGATGGAAAACTAAGTTGATATTAGGCTATTGTTTTCCTAAATAAATAAAATTATTAAAATAATAATAAAATACTATATAGTAACTTTGTTAAACACGTATCTTGACAGATTTTTGCAAGGGTTGTCAAGAACTTTGTGAAAATTCTGCGTATGATATGTAGTCTTACGGTTCAATTTATCGTGATTTTTGTTAGAAAAAGGAATTTCAAATGTGAGGCTCTGACCATTCCCATTGATACGTCGATATTTACAGTCATTCTAAATTACCTTAAAAATCAGTAGGTTGTATCCTGCCAATGATATACTGTATATTAACGAATATTTAGGATATTAAAAAAGCAACTTGTGTTTTACGATTTCGCAGTGGTTTACAAAGTCGATGGCCCATCCCAGTAGTCATCCATTCTTCGATTAGACCGACGTAGCATCTGAACATAAAAGTTTCAATTCCAATGTAAGACAAAACACCACAAAAATATTGTAAACTACAATTTCGATTTCATAAAGCACGCTTCCTTTATTGCTATTTTAACATCGTCGGGTTACATTGTAAAAGATAACACTTCTCGTGCACTTTTTACACATATTTTTTAAAGTTTTATCTTTTTGTGAAGAAGAAGTGTGTTAAATGTATACAGCAAATATCGCGAGTGTATTATGTCTTACGGAAGGGAAGTTTTGTATACTCGTTGTGAACTTCCTTTTTTAGATCACTTTTATACATTTCTTACACAACGTAGCCATAACATTAGGATCACTCCTTGCTCATCCAACTTCTTCAACATCTAGTGAAAAATAAGGGATTTAATATGCTCTCTGTAGCTGGCTCATCTCAATAGTCTTGTGGACTAAGGCACTGCGGCAGCCGCCAACAACGTTGCAGGTTGTAGTCCCGCCATGAAAACGAGTATGTTTCAAATTAGTATTACTCATTGAAATTTTAGATATACAGAAATATGAAGTTTCCATATATTATTTTCAAATTTGCTCGGTTACGGTCAACTGAGTTAACTTGCGGCACTAAAAATGTATTTTTTGCTGTCAGTTTCTATTGCGAAGTTAGTTTCCTTTATTTTTATACAATTTTTATATACTTTAAAATGATCTTAATGGTAGTTCTGGAAACCCCGAAACTAGGATAACTTTGAGCAAACTGAACTCATGAGAATTAAGAGCAGATCGTCCCGTTTTATTTGATAACTAAATTATGAATATCGGTTAATATACAACCATCATTTATAATTCTTATTTTTGTTATGTAGAAAGTTTTGCTATAAAGTTGAAGTTAAAATTATATTCAAAATAAGTCAGGAAAGTTGTATTTGAAAAATGTTTATATCTTCAAATGTCAAATAAGAAAATTATACTTTTCAAAAAATATTTCTGGTTTGTAGCAAACAAAAACAACGTGACGTACGTGCGGAAAATTTAAATAAATTTTGCACATCTATTATGCTTTCAAAGCCTACCGAAATTGCATATATCATGCACTTATTCTCTTTTCTCTTTTGGAAAAGATGAAGATCTCATATGTAACAAGTGTACCATCTTATAGACAGATTCTGAAGACCAGGACGCTTGCACACCCTAAAAGAATTACGGTAGATATAACAATACTATGGTCAACTGGACCATTAAATTTTATTTTGGAACCAATACTTTTTATGGTTGCATTTACAAAACTTTTATTGTTAACCGTGTTTTGTTAATTTAACAATACTGTTATGGTTGTTCTCAACAGCTTACAAGACGCGAACTAACAATACTTTATCGTTGAATTTACAATAAATCCATCCGAAATGTAGTAGCTTTATCCCAATTGGTATCGTAAGTTTTACAACATTTTGCAGTGATAATATTATCACCATAAATAAATAAAAACTTTCCCGCTGGCAGACTAAGGTCCGCCTCGCGGGCTGGTAGGCTTGAACTGCAATGTTTACCTTTTAAAAGTGTTAAGTTATAGACGAATCCCTCTGCTATTACTTGTAACATACGACTCCTACTAATATCTGCAAGGAATAAATATTAATGTGGCATTCTTTCTAAAATCCTTGAAGCAAATTCGTTAATCATATGTCAGTGTATAAAAAGAAGAATTAGACAAAGCATAAGCCAAATTGTATACAAACAATAAACCTAAAGTGTCTATGTTTTTATCTTTTAAAAGCGATGCCATCTGTTGACTACAACTATAAACAGTGTAAATACACATTTTCACAACAGTAATAGAAGCATGTGCAAATTTTTTCACATTTAAATATTAATGTTATTATGTTAATCATCATCTACATCAACACAATTATTATCCAGAACTTATTATAAAGGTCAAAGTTGGTAACAGGTCAATTTCACGTGTGTTTTTTTCGTACAGGATTAGAGTTATGCCAAAAATAACTTTATCATTGGGTCTATTGGAACATTCCAGCACAGATTGATATGTCGCATGGCCCACTTACTATTTAAAAATTTTGGAGCATAGTCAAAATGGCCGCTTTCAAGATGGCATCATTATCGTCATACAATCCAGCATGTATCACCTCCTGTTCAGTATCCATTAATAACCATTTGCTTTCAATATATTTAACAGTTTATAAAAGAAAATGCGTTTTGCGTACTCTGCATTATATTTACTTTCTATCTACGTTACATCTTTCTCGGGTTCCCCTGTCGTTATTTGTTGACGACAGCACCTATAATTTTAGCTGTGAAGGTTTACCTAGGGACTGTACCTAGATACGAATTTTCATCAAAATCAGGCTCTGACATCTTGCCTTGTAAGATCTGTAATGTCAAAATTAAAGTCTTTGAAACCTATTGCACTCAAATTTGATCTCAAATGTAAATTTAACCGGAATTCAAAATTACAATCACAATTAAAAACACTGGAACAAAAAGAAAGTATCTTCATAAATTATTCGATTCAAAAAACGAGCAACTCCGGAAATATCTACTTTTGGCACCGAATTGATGAAGGGGACATGGATATGTTCCGTAAAACTCTACCATTTTAAGGAGATGCCTCGTTCTTGCAATAATTCAGTTCACCTTTACTCGTTCTCAACTGCAGAGTGTCAGGGGAAGCTATTGAACAAAAGACTAGATTCTTCTCTACAATTTTTAACAGAAAATAAATGAGATAATAATTACTACGAAAAACTAAAATAAATGTGCAGCACTTGTAAGCCATAACTAAAGTAAACAGAAGTGAGAATTAACCATCACATACAAACGCCATCGTATGATGTGAAGTTTGGTTATCATCGTAATTCAGCAGGTATTAAAGACAAGAAGAAATCGCAGATATGAATTCGAGAAGTTCCTTAAAGAAAAATGAAAACATGGTTGTAAGAACAAACTTTGCATCGCAGTTGAGCTTTATAATTTATGAAAACTGACATACTTTGATTATCTGTTGCCCTTTTCTCGGAATTTCTTGAATAGTTTGGCAAAGACCCAAGAGAAACCAATCTCACTTAAGAATGGCATGTCCCTTCGTAGATGCAGTGGTACTCAAAATATCATGTGTTAGCTTCTGCCAAAGAGAGTTGTGATGATACATTTTTCTTGGGAACATTTCTGTATAAATGAGAGCAAGAAATAATACGCCCGCACGCACATATATATACACACACACACAGAAAAGCAAATAGATGCTTTCGAGATATATAAAGGAAGGATGCGAATTACAGATACGTTGAATATAAGGTGATTCATTTAAAGGCAGAATTTAAAAAGTATGGAAAATTGGCGTGCCAATCGTTAGATTTTTCCACCTGGAGCCATACCAGTTGGCCAATTTGGCCACCAGTACATTACTCTAAATTCTCAAGTTTACTGGTATTAAGACAGTGCTGTCGCTACCCACCGTTCTGTATTTTATCTTGGTGCCGCGAGTGCATTTTTTTCTACGCATTTTCGGCACGCCGCGCCGTCGTACGTACGCTTTTTCTGATGGAGGGAGGACTATTTCATTTTTAAAAAAATGCATGCTAATTCATCCTATTTTTGGGATAATTTCAAAATGATTGTGAATTATAAAGTAAACATGCACGTAATATATGTTTATTATGAATGAAACATAAAATATTATATGAGGCCACTAGCGATTACAAATGGCAACCAGAAAACTCTTCAGGTGGCCGCGTTGGTTACCAAATTTTAGAGAACTTTGTAAACACTGTTTAAAAGAGGTACATGCAAGTTGTGTCCAACTCATAAACGTTATTTATAACAAAACTCGAACTCATATCTCAACTTTTAAACATGATTATATGATTTGCTTTAAAGCTTTCACAACAAATGTCTGACATTTTACCCAGAAAACTATTTTCCGGATATTCATTGTGATTATGATGTTTATATAATATGTCCTGTAACGTTCAGTACATTATTTCATGTTAATAAAAGAAGGTAAAGATAATTGATACGATATAAACCTTTACAATGATACGAATATCTTCTTACATCAATTTTGTATTACTACGCTTAGGAAGATAACAAAATATAATAGCAGTTTCTAACATCGGCGAATAAGAAAAGAACATAAAATTTTAGAATGCGTCTCTACTTTTTTTCACATTTTATTTAGATTTATAGGACTGGCAACAGGTGATTCGAAAATAACGCCCAAACCAACTTTCTTCGGTTCTGAAATATCGAACACCATTAGTGTGTTTAAAAGTACATCGAGTAATCCTCGTCTGTCAGTCTAAATCAAATGAAAAAATTCGCTAACACTAGATTAGTATAACTAAATCTACTAATTCTAGACACTTCTCTTCTCGTCAAATCTCTGACAGGTCAGTTCTTCCTTTGTTAACTTATAATGACTTCAATGCTTGTGGGGTGTACGTGTGTGTATGTAATATTTCTTTAATATAAATGCTGATATCTCTTGATAATTGATATAGTTCAATTCCAAAATATCAAGGCATTTGGAAGAATGTTTGTTGGGAACACTTTGTATGGCTTTCAAGCAGGTATAACATGATAAGAGGCCTTTGAATCTGACTAAGAGTTTACTTTTGAGATATTAGATAATTCAATATCAATCTACTATAAATGATTAAATTTGAATTCCATCTAAATGTCAATGACAACTGTTTCTAGCTAGATCTAGAATGATTGAGCGGCCCAGTGCGTGGTATTTCCTGGTGTCTCTTAGTCACACAAATTAAATGCTGGGATATTACCTTGAATAAAACCATAGCCAATTCCTTCCAAAAAAATCCTTCCACGTTGTTATTGTGTGTAATTTATCCCGTATAAAATAGCCGGATTGGACTCTATATAGAGCTTGCTAAATGAATAAAAAACAAATGAATGAATGCTCGCTTATAATTGGATTTCATTAACAGAATTCGGATTCCGTTTTGTTCCAATAAAATTCATTTTCAGTTATTTCGATTAAAGTAGTTTTTATAATGAAATATTTTCTTAAAGTTTTTCGTCATATATTTATTAATTTATTGTAATGTCTTATCGACTTATCCATCGACATCCTTAGAGATATTATAAATACGTTTGAAAATTTGCGATTGTTAACGTCCAAATTTGATTTAATTTGTAACTGTCATCTTTGTTATGGAAAATCTTTTATTCTAGAAAATCGTCATGAAAGTTTAAAGTTTCATTTACCGTTCCTGTTTTATTTTTAATCGAAAATATCGCTTTCTATTTATTTATTGAAAATTCGCTTTTCGAAATATAGAAACCGGTTTGAATTTATCAAAAATCGAATTTCGATTCTCATTTTCAAGATCTAATATCCCTATCCAAACTTTTACACAGAAAACGAACTCAGCTTGATGTTTGTTCCACCTCTACAAGCAAGAAATTAATAAAAGACTAAACGATCGTCAACGCTGTCAGTCAAGTTTGATCAGTTATCGAAATTGAAGTTATTTTCACCAAACGTTTGTCTCAGTTATCGTTCAGTTCAAAGACGCTTTCCAGACGCAACTTTCTGTCTGAGTAACGTCCTGTCTAATAGTCTGGACCGGGCTTTAGTCAATGACTGGAAAAGAATAGTACAGTGAAGTGTAGAGCAACTGAATTTAAAAGTGAAGAGCAACTTTATAATCAATCACTCTGCGTTTCTCATAATTGAGGCGTCTAGAACAGCAATGGCGTATGCACCAACATGTTTTTTTTTTTACTTTTGTGTGTCAACATATTATCTGAACCTTCCGCTATAATCACCGAGAGTATCATTCGTCTATACCTCTCGAATGCGAGTGAAGTTGCATTTCAATTTAAATACAATCAGTACTGACAGGCTTTATGGCGTTGCAAAACTTTTCGTACATTTATCTCGAAACGAACAATTTACTTATATGTCGTTCCTATTCTAGACGCTTCTAACTTGAAAATTTTCCTCGGAATTATTTTTTTCCGTTTATTACTTTTTTTATTCTGTAGTAAATGGTTCCTTATATCTATGTTGGTATAACAAGCTGAATAATAAACTTGCTTGAAATATCATGAACTAACAAGCAAATATACAAATGGGCAGAAAAAAATTATATATTTTTTCTTCCGTTATGATTAGAATGTCAAAGTATATGTGCTTGCAAATTTTGGCGAATCAAGCGCAATTATTTGAGAATATATCGATGACATAAAAGTCACATTCAGTCTGTGGAAAGTGATTAAAAAGTGTGAAAATACCCTTATGTTCTTAAACTTTTGAAAGAAATGGAGGGTAGATAGATACTTGGTGGAAGGCGCTACCTGAATTGAATTGAGTTTTTATTTATGGCCCTTGGGCATCTGAGGATCAGGCCGGGATAGGGGAGGGGAAAGGTATTTTTAAGGTGCCATCCCGGCATTTGCCTGGTGTGACTGAGAAAAAACCCTGGAAAGTTCTTAGGATGGTCGGCCGCTGGGATCGAACTCAGGACCTCCCGAATGCTACGTCAACGCTCTACCATTGAGCTACGGCGGCTCGGTGATGGCGCTACCTATTGCAGGGTATGTTCTTGATGGTCGCCATATTGATTCCTGTTGGTTTTCTGAAATGAGAAGGGGTCGTGTAATATGTCATTCTGGGCTAGAATTTTACGAGAAATACGTTTCTGAAGCGTGTCCTCCCGTTCCGCCTTATCGCGTTTTACATCCCTCAATACAATTTCAAATGATTTATGTGACACGAACTTTCTAAGGCGAAACGGGACACCCTATTTTTCCTTATCCCGTTTCGCCTTATGCACTAAAAATTTCCCACCAGGCAATATTATCGACATGAAGGGTCATTATTAACGTAATTAAACACCATACTACATTGATGATTTATTGATATAATGTGATTTTATCGCGTGTTCCTTCGACCAATGCTAAAAGTATATTTTATTTTAATATTCTAGGTGGATATACCTTCGGGCATCGCGGATGATCTTTGGGCACCTTCCTATTCATTTTCCTGGGCCATCCCTCCAGATTTCCTGGGCCATCCCTCCTGGGCCATCCCTCTGAAAGGAGATAATGTGTACTGCAGTTACTAAATAAAACAATAATTGAAACAAATAATTGAATAAAATGAATAAATATTTATATTATTCATAAAAATATCGACAAACATTTTTAAAAGATTGGCACTAATGAAGTCAAAAAATTTAAAGAAAAATATGTACGTATTACTGAATAATAGGCAACGAAATCCCACTATACTTTCGTGAAAAAATGGCAAAAGCATCAATCAGCAAATATACTTTTAAAAAATCGTTTTCTACCACACTGTGTAAAAAGAAAAACATATAAAAGCAAGAAATCTAAAAAAAAAAGAACAGAAAGAAGACCCCCCAAGACCCTAAATAAACAAATCAGGTCAATTAATGTACTGATATAAGATAAAATGGTTCCAAGAGCTTTTATTACTGAACCTTGGTCATGTGAACTCTGAACCCTATACCCCTTCCTGCGCAAATATCGTTGCTGGGAGTAGTAGTAGCCCGGTAAAAATTCCAGAATTCTCCACTGACTTAGACACTTAACGAGGAAAGATTGCATCCAACTCGCCTATCCAAGTTTCAGTCATGTAATCATGAAAGATTACTTTTCTCTCGACATCCGGTGGCTCTTCTTGAAGCTGTAGGCAAGCTTCATCTATAGGGATTCTATGGGTACAAATGGAAGCGCAGCAGCTCGCTGAATCCACTTTTTCACAGAAGGATCTTTCGTGTACTGCACAGCTAAACTACGTTCCTGAACTTTCCTCCAGATGCATTGCGTGAAGTGGAAAAGACATCCTGTGATCATTGCATTCGGGAAGACTTTCTTTATAGCATTAATAACAGCTTTCTCAAAATCAACGACAAATTCGTTTACTGAGAAACACTTACCTCTCTTCTGCCTTATGTTTGATAACTTGTAACAAGCGGATGTAAATGTCCTCACGTTTCCCAGAAAGCAAACAGAACAGTAGCGGAAATATCTTTCCTATGTACCGTCCATGTAATATGTATAATTGGCGAAAGAGACGTGGCACAATGTTGAAAGTTCCGTCCATAAGAATCATTTCACAGTCGCGAAACTTACTCAGGTTTTCAAAAGTTCCAAAAACGTGAAATAAAATAAATTATTATAAAATATTATGGTCTATGGAAAACTACAGTACAGGTAAAGTACGCTACTACGCTCCGGCTGATTTCCCAACCTAAAGTATGTTTTTATAAATGTCAGGGATTGGTAAGTAATAGCAAAAGTACTAATACATTTAATATAAATCCATTTACATAATAAAATTGATAAAACTGACCGACATATAAATGTATACAAAACTAAAACAAAAAAAACTATTCTACCATAAGAAATCTATCAACATAAAATAATAAAATTTCTGCTGAATCAATAGAACATGTACTGAGAGTATCTAAACATTGAAACATACAATCAACCGATTAGCTCCATTGCCATCATCTGCTAAAACAAAGTTACGTCCATCTCTTGTCTCTCTCCATTTACCTTCTAGAACAAGATCTTTCAGAGAACTAGGAAGTTTCGGTCTAGTTTTATTCCGGATATTGTACAATGAGTGCTTCAGCGCCTCATATGCAGGTTAATATATGTTACGGGTTGAGTTCCGAGAAAGGAGGTATATGTGGAATGTAAAGAGGAATAATAGATTTTTTAATAAAGATGTAGGCCTATCTATCGAATGTGAATAATAATAAAAATAATATAAAAATATTACTGTATAAAATATATAATATAAAATTAAAATAAAAAAATTATCACGGTTACAACATATAATGATTTGGATAGTTATGTGTACCGGTACTCTAATTATTAAGATTAAATAATAATGCTCGTAATCATACCTTTACACCTTTGGAACAGGTGTTAGTGGCTCATCTAGCACACGTTCCTTCATCTTATCCAAAATTGTTCTATCTGCAATCGTTCCTGAAGTAGAATCGTGATCGTGTGTTCCACATGTAGAGAGTACACAGTAAACAATTTCGCCTTACTGACCAATTACCGTCCTCTCTCGCTGCCAACCGATTACCCTAAAATGAACGGGCCACCGTTTTTTCCTCATAAAACGGCTGACTGTATATTTAATAGGAAAATAATAGTGCTCGTGTTTATAAACTCCTGCTCCTAGCTTAGTGGCCTCTATTTGGTATATCCTAATGCGTATATACATAAAAAAGTCAATTTTATTTTTTTAAAGCAAAAGTAACCACGCCAGTGTTCGATCCCGGGACATCCAGATCAGCATCCTGATGCATTAACCACTGAACTAATCTGGAAGCTTCCGAAGAAGCGTTTGTCTGTGTTACTTATAGTTCACGCTCTGCTCCTGCGCGAGAGGACTGGAAGTCTTCCTGCGCGTGTTCTCTGGGCCGGGGAATGGTTCTAAAAAAAATAAAAAAAAGCGTTTCATGTAGCCAACTAAAGTTTTGTTTATAACCCCACAACGTTTACAAATTATCATGTTGCTTTCCCATACCTTACCTTTCTTAATTTTGAATTTCCAGATATCTTCAACACAAACAGTATCACACTCGAAAACCACACACAACACACGAAGCATAACACAACACAACCAAATCGACGCGCCATCAATACGCACAATTGTGATTTTTCTTCAATGTGCATGCCCGACAGAAGTAGTCTGACAGGAAAATGGTCTCCTACCATTATTCTAGAAATACTGTAAACCATATAATTTTCATGGTAGGAGGCACATATTTTCACGGTTATTGGTTACAGTGTACTTCTTCCCCCTTCAGGATAACGGTTGCTTTACATCCCTGTTTGCACTTCCAGTATGACTTTCCACCAATCTTGTAATTCAAGCGATATATATTATCTTTGCAGCAAAGCAATTTTCCATCGACACTGACATTTTTTAAACGATGACAAGAACAATAACTTGAAACTAACAAAATGTTCTTGCATACGTTTTTTTAATAAACGATTCATTTCCGTGAATATTAGTCGTCATTGGTCGTTTACATTTCTAAGGTCGGTCGATAATGTTCCCTAGTGGGAAATATTTAGTTTAATATTATTCCCTGGTGGGAAATTTTTAGTGCATAAGGCGAAACGGGATAAAGCAAAATGGGTTGTCCCGTTTCGCCTTAGAAAGTTCGTGTCACATAAATCATTTGAAATTGTATTGGGGGAGGTGAAAACGCGATAAGACAAAACGGGATAAGCGAAACGGGCCGTAATCTTCTGAAGTGATTCTGCTGTAAATGTGTTATTGTGAGAGAGAAGGGTTTATGCAACTTCTCTGTGGGTAATGATGCAATAACCCGAGAAAAGACATTTGGGTTTGAATAACGAAAGAAATGAAACCTAAATGCATACGAATTGTTATCGAGTATAGTTCCATATCGATATGTATTTGTGTTCAGTTAGGTACATTTGCATGCGCACATACGTTAACATTCTAATCGAGACGGAAGAAATATACTCATGTATATATATATATATATATATATATATATATATATATAATTCCTTTCTGCTCTATCAGTGTGTTTGCTTGTAAGAATATTTCGAGATAATACTGACAGACAATACTGTAGATCTTCGCGCATGTCTCGATGTACCATCTTCATTCCATTGTCTGAGACACTCACTAATTCAAGTTATGAGTGCAACTCCAGTTACTAACCCTCAAGTCGACCAGATAGCCGTGCGGTCTACGGCGTTAGGCCAACGACTTGAAGGTCGCGAGTTCGAATTCCGGCCGGGACACGGATGTTTGTGATTGTGGATTTTAACTAGAACATAACGGATAATAGTGACGGGACAAAGTCAAAATGTTACTAAAATGGGCCATAAAAAATAAATTTTACCAAAGTTTTTTACTAACCCTCAAATTTGTTGTTGTGTCAGAGATATGTGTTAAAGAGAACACGAAGCTGATAGCTAAACTTTATGGTATTAGCCTGGTTTTTAGGGCATTTTAGCCTCTTGATAGCCATCGCATGGAAAAAAATATGCCGGTATTAGTATGTTACTAACTATAACTCGATGAACAGAAGTAATTTTTCACTAATATGCTAAAGATACAGTATCGTTGTAAAAATATTGCCATATTAACGCTTAAAGCACAACAGTCAGTTGAATTGTAATAATCCATTTTGAAATTTTTGTTATGCAGTTTATTAATTTTCTCGTGGCGTAAAATCAATTCTCTCCTTTTTTATTCTGTGTTACATTTAATTCTGAGCAAAAAACGAATACTATCGATAACATATATCTATATTTACAGCCGTCCATAATTGTTTTATTTCACACAGTAAAAAACAGTTTCTTAAAATTGAGAAAAAGCTCTTATCTCTGTACTGATAAATAATTGTCTTAGAAATGAGATATCAGCATAATAATTTAATTTAAAATGAGACTCGACCGTTTTGCAAATAAGACCAGTAATCTTCTTTTCCAATCGACATGTACTAATTTTCCATTAAATAAGAACGCCGATATCTCATTTCTAAGAAAATTGTTTCTCAGTGCAGAGACAAGAATTTTATCTCAATTTTAAGAAACCATTTTTTACAATTCAATATGCGTAATTCTTACATATCTGCTTTCTATAATTTCAGACTAAAATGAAGTTATGTAGAGGAACATATCGACAATATCTGTAGTTTTAAAAGTTTTCAAACATTTTCCTAGGAAAGGTGATACAACTAGCTTATGAAAAATGTACAGTTCTATCAATAACGAAAATCAGTAACTGTTTCGTTTCCATGAATAGTCAAACAAAGAATATCTATATGGATACAAGATCACTAGAATACTTCATTATGCAATTTCATACTTTTAATGAAAACTGCTTGTGATTATATATTTCCACATGATATCCACAAACTACCACCCATTTTGTAAAATAGAACAAAATAAAATGGAAGTTGCTTTCTGCTGTAATGAAAACGTTTTTTTTTCTTCTAAATGCCATTCACCGCTTCTTTTTTCAGAGAGTCATGTTCCATTTCGATAATGTATGAAAATTTCTCTGTGCTGTTTGTTTTTGTATAGTCTCGCGGTAATTTCCTATTTACTTGACAGTATTAGCGTTTTCAATAATTATAATGGTTTCTATTCATAGAGTACTGTAATTGAGAAATGGTTTTTGTTCATGCGATAACTATATAACAAATACTGATCAGTATGTCGTTGCGGAGTGGCTATAACATAACAGGTGATCATTAAATTCCCTCCTGGCTATCAACGTTTTGTCATAGTGGTTACCATATTAATTAGCATTATCTGTACAGTATGACCTGGTACTACGTAGCGGGAGCAATTTCAGTGAAAGAAACATGAATTGTATGTTTTTTAAAACAGTGTGGTTGTTGTACATAATGGGTTATAATGGCAAAGAACCATTAAAAACCACAATAGAGTAAAGGGTCATAAACATTTATATCAGTTGTGTTTAATCAGAAAATGACCACATTTCTAATTCTCCTGTTGTAATTTGAGACGATGAATACGTGTAGGGGTTTAGAATGAACCCACAGAAACAGAAATCATAATCACTATATGAAGTGGGAAAGATATTGACCAGAGAATGTTAATTATTAAAAAAAAATACTTAGGAACCAGGTTCAAAATGTATTCCTTTCAATGCACATTAATAAAAAAAATCTAAAAGGGAAAGATACGTCATATAATTTCTTAAACCATGGAATTTTTGTCCATATACTGAAATAAAGTAGTGACATTAGTTCTTCATTAAAGCATGTTCATCAGTCGGTTTTTATCCTAAGTGTGGATCTACCAGATATAATTGAAGAGTTCAATTGGAGAAATTCCTAAGTCCATTTTCAGAAATATTCAGATGTATGTACGCCTAACTCTGCTTGTACTAGATTAATTAAAATTAAAATCAGATTTAGACGTACAATTATGTACATATCTGAATATTCTTGAAAATGGACTTAGGGAATTTTCCAATTAGACATTCCAATTTGTTTCACGACTTGCAGAACATTTAAAGTGAGACCAATATGAATTTGTAATAACTCGTATTCTTATCCTAAACTGTTCTTACAAGCACGAATTGTAAGAGTAAAGACGAGGAACTGGCAGAACAAAAGCAAGAAAGGGAAGAATAAAATGGTCACTTGAAAGTCCATACCGTAACTCATCACTCACCAAATTCTAGTGCAGCCTCCTAAATGCTTTAGTTTACTAATAGAACCAAATCCGCTGAACCTGTTGTGTATCCGTTTGTTATAGACGGGAAAACCGACCAGCATTGCCATGACCACAAACCCAGTAATTTTACTTCTGAGAGGCTTTGGACTTTATTGTTGTTCATGGTTTGAGACTCATCCTTGTCAGTACAGATTCGCTCAGTGTTCTCCAAAGTTTTGAGAACATTATATAGCAATCGAATTTGCAAACAACCATTCGTGCTAGAAGTGCTGTGTAAGACATATTATACACTATACCGGTGGCGAGATCGTCTTTCCCTGGATACAAAGTCATATAATGAATTTGCAGACCAAGCTGCTCGTGAGGCTTATATAGGAGCTAAATTTGACATTCAGCATTTGCCATTTTAGGACATGCTGATATACTATCGACATGTTGTACATAAATAATAGTAGCACGATGAGGTGATGTTACTGTCAACAGGTTGCGAGAAGTTAAAGTTAATGGCAATCTTATTATTGAACCAGTCGGCGTGAAGAGGTACTTACTCTTAAGTCGCTTACGGATAGGACACAGTTGCTTGACATATGGTTATCTACTGCGATAATTAGATCCTCCGCAATGTCATGAGAGCAATGCAACTTTAAGTATTGGTCACGTCCTTTTAGATTATTGAATTATTTAGTCGTTTAACGTCGAATTTCAGTTGATTTGCTCCTTTGCTTTCCCTGCTCGCGATGTACAACTTTCCTTTCGCTTTTGTAATTATTAACTGATGGTCGGTGCCACCTTCCGCACCTCTGTGAGCCCTAACATCCCATTGTTGGTGTGCCTTTGTCTACCCACCAATACGTGATCGATCTGGGTAAGAGTTTTTCCACCCGGAGATATCCATGTCTATATGTGTATGTCTTTGTGTTTAGAGTACTAGCTCTTTACTAGTAGATCTTTCGAAATCGCAAAGGTTATCAGACTTTCTTCATTGTTGTTACTCTTTACGTGAAGACTTGATTTACCTACTGTAGGTCTGTGTTTTTCTTTGTTACCTACCTTAGCACTGAAATCACCCAACACACTTTTCGTGTTATATTTCGGTAATCGGTCAAACAACCTTTCTAGATCATCCTAAACTGCATCTCTGTAGTTAGCATCAACCTCCTCTGTCGGAGCACGTACATTTATTAGAACTGTGTTGCACCATCAAGTACGTAAAAAAACTTTGTATTTTGGGCAATCTTAGCAACTATAGACTTCGGTCAGTCACGATGTTATTAAGTAGTTAAGTTTTAACATCCACAGACATCCATGCCCCATCCGGGATTGGAACCCACAACCTTGGAGACGCTGCCTGACGCCTCAGACCGCACGACTACAACGGTTGGCCAATTGGGTACGTATCGTTGAGTAGAATAATCTTTTGTTCACGAACTCAAACTGCTGGAAAAATGATGTCATGAATGAGCAATCCTGTTTCGAAATTGTGTGACTGAGTTCCTCTGTAGTAGAAAGTGTATTTGCCATGTCGAATGATATCCTGACCCTCCAACCGGACTTCTAATATCGCTAATATGTCCAGCTAGTACTTCTCAGTCTCGCGTATCTCGACCTGAATAGCGCAAGTTTTTTTATAATTTTCGTATAATGTTCCAACATTCCTATTCTAAGATCTTTCTTAATCCTATTCTTCAAGTCCCCTGAAGCAGTTTCCGCCCGAAGATCCGAATAGGGGACTAGTTTCATCCCAAGAGAACCCACAGAATCATTTATTACTATTTCTTGACATTGTTTAGTGGTGTAGAGTTGTGAGCTCTACGATCCTTCAGTAAAGGCAAACATCAAAGCCATCTCAGCCTTTCAGATGTCATTTTTCTTCAGCTTCAGCGTGGTAATGGCGAAGCTGCTTCTCTTCATATCATTCGCATAACAAAGATTAAAGATTTAAAAGGAATTAATTACATTTTATAAGGTATGTGCTACATACTCAATGCACTACAGAGAAAGGTCAATTTTTATTTTCATCTATAGATGACCGTATAGAAATACAGTATGTTTTTGATGGATGAGATATATTTATGTATTTATGGAAATACATTTCCTCGCACTCTGTTTCGTCTTCTTCCATCATTGCTCCTTTTGATTTACTGCGAAATGTCGACTTCCTTCTTGAGTAAATGGAAAAATGTAGTTCTTGGAACATAATAAAAAATATATTTCCCTTTTCCCTTTATGGGCTTAGTGAAGAAAGTGTAGAAGTAAAAGGAAAGACAGCAATGTCAGGGAGGAAGAAAGGCTGTCACTGAAAAATCCATAACACAAATGGAAGATTGATTCAGTCACAGGAGAAATCAAAACTTTCTTCTATCTTTTAGATGCTTGCTTTTCCTTTAGGCTGTTACTGTTAAGATGAAGGGTTACAGTGATGGAAGTAGTAGCATTAGCATTTCTTTCCCACATTTTAGTCTTCAACAAACTGGTAAAGAAAGTTTTGTCACACCTGTAACCTAGAATTTGCATTTGCTACTGTAAAAGTTGTACATAATTATGAAAGGATACAATTCTGTCAATAATACAAGATTAGCTGATCAGTTAAACACCACCTTATCAAAAAAAATAAGTAGCCTTCTTTTGCTTTTATCCAAATGATTCCAGTCAAAATTTATCGTACGCAGACTATGTAGTGTCTCCTGGAATCGGTTAAACCTTCAACAATACTCTTAATTAGGCTATTGTTAGCTTTCTGTACTAAATGCATTCATTTCCGTATAGTAGTATGCAATTGCATGCTTCAACAGTACCTGGATTTGTACAATGCAGTTGTCAGGATGGTAAATGGAATATTGGGCTTTTCTTGAATGTTATTTATTTTGTTTAGGCAACACTGTTGCTACTATACAACGTTACGAATTTGTTTGCTCAGCGGTAACTGTAAACAGTCTGTCGATGCGATCTTATTTCTGATTAGCTCTGGTACATCATCTTTAGATACGTTATGGGGTAGGTCGAGTTTATGACATGCTCATGAATGTTTCGGTATTTAATTAGTTTCCGCAATGGAAGATTTGGAAAAACGATTGTATTACAACAGATATGTATTGGCGACATAAAACATCTATTGGATAAAACCTGAAACTATGAATAAGATGTTGTTTCCCGAGATTTGTGAACAGGTTTCCATTAACAAGTAAAACGTAACGTATAGAAATACATGGCAATATTTGAAAATACTTTTTTATTAATTTGCTAAGTAGGTGTTTCGGCCAGAAGGTAGTATACGTATTGAAGTTAGCTTTTATATTATCAAAGAAGAGAGCATATTACAACTCAACATTTTATGAACATTAATCCAAAGAAGTCAATTTTAGGAGATCTTGATGGCAAATCAATTTTACAGAAGAAAGCTTCTTGACAGAAATATCGTACAACTTGAGACCGGTGCGGACGGACATTATCGTCCGCAAGGATGGCTTGATACATGCAGAAATCGCATGAATTGAACAGAATATATATTCAATACCGAGCAGGTTCATCACTGTTCTTAATTCTGGCAGAACTCAAGTGCGACGCACATATGCCTTACACGCGACGTCCATACACTGCGGAAGTG